>JAPUBX010002600.1:0-29725 GCA_028672205.1 Proteocephalus fallax
TCCCTTTATTAGGTTCTTAAACGATACTAACAGTATATGTCATCTTATATTGTGTAAGTTGCGCGATATAAGATAAGCCGTCAACCCGTATATCTACGCCTACGGTGGTTCTGACACGTTATACGATGTGGTAGCAGGCGAGCCTGTTTCTGGTTTCTTCTCCTGGGTTACAGCGGGTACCCGCGTGGCCTAGGTAGTGTCCTGATCGCCACTGAAATTCGGATTTGTTCAAGAATCTGTCGCTGGGACACCGAGTGTGTTGATATCATGTCTTTTATGACCGATTTATTCTTCACTTGAGGTCGTTACCTTCCTTAGTCGACGATATGGGTTGTTGGGTCTTCGCGGGATCTGTCATGCCTGAGGATAATTCCAGGCATTTCGTCTCCGCTAAGCACTCCACTTAAGTCGCCTGCACTAACTAGCTCAATTACGTAGAAAGACGGGTTAAAATGCATGCGCTACTTAGTATGGTGTGAATCTCTCGGAAAAACAAAAGCACAATAGAGAAAGCGGGGCAATGGGCGATGGAGGCCCATATCAGGACCCACGTATCAGGACGTCAGTTTACGTTGTACCGCACAGATCCCCGCTGGCTCTCTCGGAAAATATCCTTTGTGAGAAATGGACTTGGGCGATTTATATGCATACGGCATAGTGGTTCGATCGCAGGTTTTTGTGAAGGATTGATAGGGCCGACGGCGGCAGCGCATCACACATATCTTGCGCCGGGTTCAGGGTGGCCATCAAGGCTGTGACACTAGGGGGAGGCCAAGCATTGCTTTCACGGTGCACTCTAATTGCTATAATAAGAATGCCATAAAAACTCAATTGTTCTCCAACTACCAAAACGAGCGGAATGCCTTCATGGCTGAATAACTTCCGAAACACCGCTTTGGTGAAGTCAGTATTGGCACTGGTCGTCAGAAATACTTCAGGCCGACGTGAAAATGAATCGATCACGAAAAGAGCATAGTATTTGCCGAGAAATGGTCCACAATAATCAGCATGTATTCGTTGCCATGACTCACAGGACCCTGACCATGGAGAACATTTAGAAGGCTTTGAGGGCAACTTGTGCAAGCAGCAATCACACAGGGCAACCGTTCGCCGGATATCGGCTTAACGTTCCGGCAACCAACATGAATTTCTTGCCAATGATTTCATTTTATAAACACCAAGATGGCCGGAGTGCAGATCGTCAAAAACAGATATGCGCAGCACTGGTGGTACCACTATACGGTCTTGATAACATAGAAAACCTTCTAAATTGGAACCCAAGTCGTCCCTCCGAGAGTAGAAATGTGGGAACTTCTTTTTGTCCGCATTATTCCAGCCCTTTGTGATGGTCCGTACGGAAATATTCGCGAAAACAGCTTGTTGAATACCGCAAACACTTCATTGTTGACGCAAGTCTATCTGAGACCCTTCTAAAGTGCAAATCGCTGTCCAACAGGTTATTGTGTAAAAAGGCATCGATTAATCAATATGTACCTCGCAATGATAATGCGGCTTTTATCGACCGACAACATGAGAACAGCGGTTTTGTGCCTACATCTACTTCATTTCCCCTACCACCACTTATTCACACAAAGCCGAAGCATCGAGCTGGTTGGCTCAGTGCTGTTGACAGTCGCTATCCAGTAAATACATCACTTCCAGCTCTTGCTTCCTTTAATGTGCGTTCAATTCTCAACAAAGTTGATGATTTTCACTCTCTGCTAACAACTGCTCTGTTTAAGCCTGTCGGCGTAGTCTGTCTAAAAGAAACCTTTCTTCGAGACATCAATCTGGATCACATATTTATGCCAGAGAATTGCGTATGCTTTCGTCAAGACAGAATGGTCGGCGTTAAATACAAAGAGTGTAGTGTCGCAATTTTTATAAATTTCAGCTGGTCAAACTCGAACAACAGGGTTTTCTGCTATGCTGCTAGCGCTATTGAATGTGTTGGGGTAACGCGCAATCCAAGGTCTCTTCAAAACTGCAAGTCTGTGACAGTCTTTAACTTGTATATCCCCCCATCTTCTACCAGAGCATACATATCTAAGTTCTATGACTCTATAACACCTTTTATTTTTTCAATTATGGATACTTCTTTTATTTAACTTTGTGGTGATTTTAATTCTGCGCCTATAAGCTCTCTTCTTAAACTTGGGTTTAATACCTTAGTCAATTTTCCTACACACGAAGGGAATCTTCTTGACAACATATTTTTGTCCGATTCTTCGCTGTATTAATGTCGTAAACGTGCACTTTAAGCCCAGTCGGACCACTGCATCGTTGTTGGTCTACCGAAAATATATAGCAAAGAAACAGGTAACCGGTACCTGCTCGTGATGGTGCATTTATTTACTAAATAGATCGAAGCTGAGACCCTCACAGAGCAGACAGCATCATCCGGCTCTGCATTTCAGCCTGGGGATACCGGGTTGCTCAGAAGCCCTAACCCTCCCTGTGGCATATCCAGAAAATTCCACGACCCACGGATCGGTCCTTATTCGGTCGCGCAGAGTGTCCCAAGCACTGTCTACCGCATCCGCTCTGACGATAAACCCGCCACACTCCTAGTCAAATTCAATTAACTTAAGGCGGGACTCACAACGCAACCTCTCGATCAACCTACACTCATCCCATGTGACGATAGCCCCATATCCCATAGCATCGAAAGGTCTTGCTCCCGAGGACAGTGGCTTTGTGGTGGGAGGGCTCTGCAACGCAAGCCACTGGCCGCATTTATAGTTTTCTCCCTGGTAACATAACCTATTTTATATATTATTTAAGTCCAGTTTTCCTTGGTCTTCGAAGTATAGATATGTATAGATATAACTGGCGTTTTGATAGGGCCTTTAAATAGCCGCAATTTCCCGTTTGCACAACTTTATATACATCGTGGGTAAAATTGGCCATTCTCGCATCTACTTGATGTTACTGCTTTTATTCTTCTTAACTTATTCTGTATTTTCTACGTATAATTGTCACGTCCTGATACATTTTTGTTCATTGTAAATTTTAATGCTGAACGTTTCGGTCCTCGTGACCTTAATAAAGCGAATATTATTAATTAATATTATTAGCCGGAACAGGGGTGTATCGATTGGTTTACCACTTTTTCCGACCTTTCGAAATAGTGTGCTAGTTTGGGATGATGACAGATGAACGAAATAGTTACGATCTTGTTATTCGAAACTTGCAGGTATTATTAAGATTTAAACGAGAAATTGCAGGTATTAAATTCATAGTTTTTATTAACAATTTGTATACATAAATGCGTTTTAAATTGAAGGAGGTTGTTGGCGGTGAAGAATTGAAGACGTATCTATCTAAAGATGCCACAAAACCTCTCGAAGTCTACTGGGGGACGGCAACAACCGGGAAACCTCATGTGGCATATTTTGTTCCAATAATAAAAATCGCAGATATGTTGCATGCTGGGGCTAAAGTGACCATTCTCTTCGCGGATCTGCACGCCTATTTGGATAATATGAAGTCACCCTGGAGCGTTCTTTACTATCGAGCAACTTACTACGAAACCGTCATCAAGAGTATGCTGGAGGCCGTCGGCGTAAGTCTTGGTCAACTGCACTTCGTTCGCGGCTCTGAGTACGAACTTTCAAAGTAAGATTCTTGGCTGCATCATAATTCATTTTGAAATTGCTTTGTACGTCGGAAAATTTTGGTTACCTTTCTGTTTATGTTGATTACAGGGCCTACAGTGAAGATGTCTACAAGATTGCCGCGGATACAAGCATCAGAGATGCTCGCAAGGCCGGCGCCGAGGTCGTCAAACAGGTTTCTAACCCCCTCATCTCCGGACTCCTCTATCCCCTGTTGCAGGCACTCGACGAAGAGTATCTGCATGTCGATGCCCAATTTGGCGGAGTTGATCAGCGCAAGATTTTCATGATCTGTGAACGCGTGAGTCATTAACTAAACACTACCTCTGTTTTCCCCTAACCCCGAGGACTTGATCGTATATTTATCATGAATATTTATGTGCTCCGTAGGCATTACCTCGTCTGGGTTATAAGAAACGCGTTCACCTTATGAACCCAATGGTACCTGGTCTTACCGGTGGCAAAATGTCGGCCTCCGAGGTGGACTCGAAAATTGATATGCTTGAGTCCAGTGAGGGTGTTCGAAGGAAGCTGGAAAAAGCTGCCTGCCCGCCTGGACAAACGGCCGCCGATGGAAATGGTGTTTTGGCATTCATGAAATTCGTCATCTTTCCTCTCGTCAGCCTCTCCTCGAACTGTGAGTTTCTCCTCATTTACGGCGACTTCCACCTTGTGTACCAATTCACTTGTTTCCAATCATGGCTATTTTTATTCTTCCCAATTTCAGCTGTCACGATCGACGGGGAGACTTTCATGGAATACGCAGAACTCGAGAATGCCTACGTCGGTGGCAGTGTCTCTGACGAATCTCTTAAGAGGTGTGTATTTGAACACTTGGATTCGCGAATGGCGGTTGTTCGGGACAAGTTCACACAACCGCAGTTCGCAAACCTTGTTGCAAATGCCTATCCTGACGACGTCAAATCTTCGAATAAAAACACCAACGGTAAATATATGTTTGCCTTAATCGTATGTCTTACTATTCCACTCTACGTTGCCTGACCATATATCTCCCAATCCTACATCCTGTCTGGGCGTATCGCCTGAGCGCACCTGTAATCCAGCCACTTGGAGTGATGGCGGGCCCCTTGAACTTTACTCAAGTTTTTGATTCTGCAGCGACTACTTCCACCGCTTCGCGTGCCGTTAGGGACACATAATCCTCCCACCGCTGCACATGTTGATACTTTTAGAATCCGCGAGCGTCTCCTTGTTGACTAAGCATGGCGACGAGATGGTAAGGGCGCTCGCAAAGCTCGCCGACACCGAGGCGCACATGAAGCCCCTCGTAGCCGGGAACGCCGATTTGGACTCAGTGGCCAAGCTTCTGCCTGGCGTGGATGCCCTCGCACTGGCTGATCGCCTGAAGACGACGGGGCGCAGACACCTGCGGTGCTTGTGGTCCATCACCCCCACTGGAATGCCGCATCTCGGCCACTCTATGGCCCTCCGAATCTTGGCGCAGCTTTCCAAGATACCAGGAATCCACGTAAGCTCCTCTTTGGTGGTTGCGACCTCCGCTAGTTGTGGCGGAAACCCGTTGGATAATGCGGAATTTAATCCGATTTAGTTCCACGTGTCACTTATGTAGTGGAATCCGCGAATCCCCGGTTTATCCACGGTTTATCCCCCCTCTTGTTGCAGGTGGTGATGCTGATCGACGACATTGCGGCCTTTCTCGAGGGAGCCTGTGCGTGGGACCTCTTGGATGCGCGTGGAACCTTCACGGAGAAGCTTCTACGGGGTCTATTTAGGTCACATGGCGGTGATGAGAAGTGTCTCACTGTCTTCCGCGGCAGCGAGTACAAATGCGAGGGGTATGTGTCGTCGTACGCGGCGGCAACAATCCATCCATCTATCTTTCGTACTTTTACGTGCTCACGATTTATCATCTTCCGTGGCGTCTTTGAATGTCCACACAAATCTCCTCGTGGGCTATAATGGAGAGTTGACGATGATGGATTAGAGACAGCGGTCACTCTCGCACGTACGAACGCAGCCTTCTACGTGGACTTGCTCTGTTCTCCTCTCACAGCACCTTCATGCTCGACTTCTACCGAATGGTGAGCCTGGTTCCCGAGCAGGAGGCCGCCATCTGCTCAGGCATGTCCGCTGCCTCTCTTCTCCAAGATACCCCAGATAACCCTTCGACGACGACGACGTCAACAGCCTCGACCGGCCTCAACCTCGGAAGTCTCCTGCTGCCCTGCCTCGGTCTCCTCGACTCCTTCCACCTGGACGCCGACCTTCGTCTCGCCAGTCCCCTGCAGACCGAGTGGAGGAGATCCTTCTCCAATCAGGTGCGTCTTCTTCTCCTCCTCTTCCTCCGCCAATTAGTAAACCTGTGGTATTGCTAGCAACATGTGTGATAGGTTAACGGTCGTCTACTGCTCCTGGAACAAAATACAATACTGAATAAGACGCGGCACAATTTATAGAATAAATATATATTGAATCGACATTAAAATATTCCTACACCAGCCCAATAACTGCTGCTGGACTTCTGTGTTTAGTTCCTGCCGAAATTCGACTGTCTCTCTGGCAAATGCCAAGAGACAATCTTCGTCTCTCATCCCCTACTGCCCGCCCTCACGCCCGATAAGACTGCCGCCGCCGTCGGACCCATGAAAGCCTTCTTGCCGGGTCTTCGTGATCCCATGGTCGCCCATTCGGCCTCTGGAGATTTGGTGAGCAAAGCGGCAGCCAATCGCTGCCTCCCTCTCGTCGAACCGCCACCCCCGGGCGTCCTCGACCTCGCCATTCTTCCGGGGTTAAAAAAGAGGCTTCGACAGGCCTTCTGCGAACCCGGCAACGTGGATGTAAATCCGCCCTTGGAGATCTTTAAGATGGCTGTTTTGCCAGACCTTGATCCGAGCGGTGAGTTCAGGGTGTGCTTAAATCAACCAGGTGCGTCGGCGTTTTGCGGTAATCCAGCGAATTGTAATGTTCACGAACGGCGAAAGTAGACCAGGTCTCAACAGATCGATTGTCGTAGCAGTAATTCGTCGCATACCTTGATCGCTGTTATCTTCGACGCGTTTCGCAACCTTTGATTTGCAGCACTAAAAAAGTGAAGTTTTGGACGTCATCGATCGGCTATAGGTTGCCCATTTGGAGGACTGTGGAACCCAGACGTCTGAAAGCTGGTTGAAGGGAAGGAAGATCGGGTGTTGCATTTGGTTTCGACTTTGAGAGACGTTGATTGTTGCCCATGTTGTTGCAGAAGTTCTAGTGATTCCTCGATACGAACAACACGGAGGCCCTATTAGTCTGGATGTGGGAGGAGAGGCAGGTCTGCCGGCCCGACTGGACGAGCTGTTTGCGCGCCAGGAGCTCCACTCTGGCGACCTGAAGGCGGCCCTCGAGCACCACCTCACAAGGGGACTGCTCGCTCACCTTTCGCTCTCTCTGGGGCCGCTCGCCGACCTCGCCAAACTCCTCGACGCTGCCTCCTCGCCGCCGCCGCCCCCGCAAAAAAAGAAAACGGCGAATAAGAAGACGAAGACGACCAGCGCGGGTAAAGGCGCAACCGACGAGAATGCGAGTGCGCCGCTGGGTATGTTCAGTCATTTGTGGAGCTATTTTACCTATGCTCCTGTTTTGGGGGTGGCCATAGAAGCTTCAAAAGTTCCTAGGTCGCTCGTCTTTTTCCTGTTTGTCGTGGATTAGTAGATGGTAGTAGTGGCTGTGAGCTTAGGTGAGCCACCTTTGTGAGCTTGAAACACGCAACAACCACCCTGGGGTAGTGTAGTAAAGCAATTTATATTTCCTTTTCCCCATTCGTCCTTTCTTCTCCCAGGGACGAAATCATCGCGTCATCAACGCTCAAGTAAAGGAGCAGCGGTTGACGGCGCTGCCAACTTCGATCCGGCCGCCCTGGCAGTCCATATTGGAACAATTATTGCAGTCACTCCCGTAAGTACCCACACCACGCATCGCAGATTCTTACTACAACTACAACACACTCCGTGGGGGTTTTGTGAACCTGGAACGCAATTGGTCCTGGAAATGTCACAACTCGTCCGGGTTTTGGCTGAAGGGTGTGGTTTGGTATGATCGAGACAGCCGTACCCGAATGGGCGGAATGTCACAGATACGCGATCTGTCGGTTGTGCCTAGACACTGGGGAAACGTTCGGCTCAAGGCTAGAGCCCCTCCTATTTTACTACAATTGATTCACCTTCATTTGACGCGATGTTTTAGCACCCCAAGGCGCCAACGCACAGCGTATGTCGCGTTGCCTTTGGAGATGGCCAGCCGGAGAAGACAGCTGTTGTGGAGTTGCCTGCCCCAACTTTGGAGAATGTCACCGCTCTGTTTTTAACCAATATCCTTCCAGACACAATTTCCGGCATCAAATCTGAAGTGAGTTATATACCCAATTGGCAACCGATACGGTCGATCGGATGCTGCATGCTTGCAAACGCCGATTCGCTGGGCTACATGGAAGTGTCCGTGTACCAAATCCATATCAACTAGTTTAGACGTCAACACTATGGTGCTTGAAAGCTGATCTACCGTATCTATGTATGTCAATACAGCAGACTTTTATTGGTCGAATAATCGAATACGCGTGACTGTGTTCGGTTGTTTTTTAGGTAAAACCTATTTGTGTACCCTCGACACTCAACGCGGCCGTAGACGTTCCGCTCCGCGTGAGAGGCAGTGCCGGCGACCGCCTACGCTTCACGTCGATCTCGGGGGGAGGAAAGCGGGCAGCGCCGCCGCCGAACGATAACGAGACAGTTGACGCCCATGAGCACCCGGGCTGGCGCGCCTTTTTTGCCGACCTCGTTTTCGCCCCCTCCGAGGGCTACCTGGTCTGGAAAAACAGATGGAGACTGTCGTTTGATGCCCTCTAGGAGAGATGCCGCTTCGAGTGTATGTTCATTGTTCAATTACGGGTCTATCTCGGTCAATACATGTATCTATTTGGATATGTTGTAGCCTTTTACAAAACCAATTACCTAATTAGGTGACCCCCCCTGGGTTCTCTCCGTAAATATTTGGGCTGGGTTCCAGGAAAGCAATCCCAGCAGGGCGTGATGATCCTGAGCACTTTTCAAACCGAGAGGCAATCGGGATACTGTAACGGGGACTGATAAGTCTGCCTAGCTCGGAATATAAGTAAGATACGAGTATTCCTCAGAACAAAACGGTTCCAGAAAATAGTAGCAAAAAGAGGACATTATGCTAACAATTTATCCTGTCACAATTTGAAAAATGTGCTCTTGTAGTCAACCAGGAGTGATGAGTCTGTAGTGACCTTGATAGCTTTGTTTAAACACCGCCCACGTTACTAAGTTCGTGTGCGCTGAGGACCGTTTAGGACTTTACTCAACTGCGAATTCTATTGCTATGTATCGGTTTTTGTGATTTCTTCTTTTGCCCCTGCCGACTGCAGTACCGTTTACCGAAACTTGTTCGTCAAATTCTGTTATTTCTCTTCGCCTCTGTTTCTTAGTTGGCAAGTTCAGTAGACTAGGTCAACGCTTCAGCAGTAAAAAAACCTTTGTCCAAGCCTATATAATTCCCCTTTTTAATTGTAAATCTCTTCGACCAATTCACAGGCTATACCGTTTAATACCTACAAGAACGGCGGCATATCGCCATTCGATCATTCCTTATTTGTCGCTATTTTAAGTTTTACCGGTTAACTTTAACCCATCACAACTATGTGTTTCTGCTGCAGTGAATTTGGTACAGGCTCGAGCGCTTCCTAAGTCGCTTATTTTTGCCCAACCTCATCCTTCTATTGCCACTTTAAAAAAAAACAACTCCTTCCTGTAACTCGTTTTAATAACACGGAATTTAAGGGAATAAGCGCCATATCTGAACTAGCCAAATCTACTCCGAAATGTCCTTCTTCCTACACTCGGTCCTTCGTAGTCCCTGACCGCGAAGCTAGGCCTTGGTTGTACGAATTTCAACACATGGTTGTAATCCTGCGGATCGCGCTTTTATCACAGAATCTGACACATTGTTACTGGAAAGCTCGAGTATAACTTGGATTCCTATTTTCCAATTCGGGGATCTAATCGTGAATATTGTAGTGTGAAATACTCGTCAGCATTCGTTATATTAAATTCTGCCGCGACATGGATGACTGTAGGTGTATAGGATACGTAGATTATCCCGCGATGCGTTTTAAGATACAATACATTCCCCTATCAACTAGAAGACTGGAAATACCTGTATATTATTTATGAATCATTGTTTGTTTACAAAGCTCGTTGTGTATAGATTTGATAGTTTCCATTATATCTCTTCCAACTTTTTTCTGCGCGAACTTGTTGTCTTAAAAGAGTCCCTTCTCGTTTTAATTACCACTAGCTACCTTTGTATCGAAATTTTCGATAGCACGGTAATATCAATAATGTTGTATCACTTGCTTGTTTCTGTTGTCTTCTTTTCATTTTCAAATTAGAAGAAATATGTAGAATAACAATTTAAATGTTTAAGGAAGGCAAATTTAACCCTCGGGGTATATGAAGTTGGGTTAACGCGCAATAACGACAATTTAAAGTCCCTGTCTTTAACTCACGCTACTGGCTGCATATGTAGTTTCCACTCTGGTTAAATAACTTATTTCATATATTACTCCAGGTCTTTTCTCTAATTCACAACCACGCAATTGATCATCGTCGGACCCCATATTCATATCGTATCGTGTTCGGTAATAAATCGATAATAAATCTTCTCGCACAAATCCTCCTCTCTTGTGCACGATTCTGTCTCAGTATCAAAGTCAATATTAAGTCCGGTTTTCTGTCAGGTCTTCGAAGTTACACGGACTCTCCATTTGGTGATAGCGGCGTTCAACATGAAAGTTACCACGTTTACTTACCTCTACACCCCTCACACATCAACCCACTTTCACAAAATGCATCCATCTGACATTTGCCCCACAGGCTACACGCGCAAACTTTATCCAATTCCCCTCAGTGCAGTAAAACCCACCCTACTTGTTATTGCGGCACCATTCTATCAGGCATCATTCCCCCGCAAAACCTCTAGCCGCCAATCTTTAAACTAAAAGACAATTTGCTCAATGCATCTCTAGCTACCTCGAATTTTTCCCAATTTGAACGGTACATCGCAAGCAAGCCCGGAGTGCACCCTTGGCTCCTAAAGTAGCCTTCCAGGTAGACAGCCTCGCCCGATCTACCCTTGCCCAATATTTGCAATTCATGAAAGCCCTAGAACAACTGTTCCAGTCCAGTTCGGGCAACAATGGTGCTTATTTTTAGCTCCTCAACCGCACCCAGCTAGATGGAGAGTTCCTGCGGAACTTTGACATCGCACTTAAACTCCTGTCTTTCCAAGCCGGACACTAGTGCAGCTCTCTGCATTATCAATGAACGAATCCTTCGTGGTTCACGAATTATCTACTCCCAATTTTCCCAAATACAAGACGTATCCGCCAATAACTACCATCTTACGGTTACCGGCTCGACTATAAACCCCGTAACCCTCTATGGCTGGACATTAAAACAAAGTTTTATGTTTCCTCTGAGATCAAGTGGAACGCTTTACTTGCTGCGATTTCTTGAAGACAATTCTTACAGGCTATGCATCGATTACAAGCGCCTTACCGACGTCAAAATCAAAGATGCTTTTCCCTCACCTATAAGCCGTCATGGTGGACCAGAATTAATTCACATCCCTGGACGCCTCATCAAGTTACTGGCATATTGAAGTACGCGAAAACGGCATTATCACTGCTTACCGGACATTTTGAGTTGTGTGCCTCGTCAACGCGGCGGCCACGTGCTAACACTAATTTCAACGAAGACTCTTAGTTTATATTTTTCAACATTGTTTTTTTAGTAATAACATAACAACCCTATGGCAGAAGTTATATTCAATCCGATAATTACCCCAAGTTAAACCCTCGCAATTGAACACGAACGTTGACTTTAAGTACTTTTTCGGGGAATACCATTACAATTAAGAAAGTTCGCTTAGTCTTCTTCCCTGGCGGTAAACTTTGTCTTTCCGAAATTATTGGTAACACAGGTTCTGTGGGGTAAGCGTCTGATATGTTAAATTTTCGGTGTGTTATAATTTATAAATTCGAGTCTTTTGTGTTAAAGAAACATTCGAGGCTCTGCTAAAACTGCTGGCGTGCATTCATTGCGTTTTCGACGTGTAGTTTGATCTCCTCATCCGATTGCCAATTCGGGAGCATTGTAGAGCCCATACATTTTAAGGTTGGCAGAAAGCTATAGGCGTCGTTGAGAAATATTGATTTCGCGGCAGCCCCCGCCGACCTATTAGGAGACGCTGATAAACTCTTTTTTCGAAAAACCCATGCTGGAGTGGCTTTTTTCGCCCACCCAACCCAACCTTCTTCAAGGGGCCTTCTCCCAGGCGAGCAAACCGAGGTCTCGGTGGTAACGGCATTGTCTTATTTTGAGGGAGACGACAAAGAGGATAAGGAATCTTTGGATGGTCAGTCGGCAGTTTGGTGTGATACTACGTGTACCTTGTGGGTCACCTTGCTTGCCAACTGTTTGGTTTTTTTTCTATTTCTGTACTGTTTCGCTTGAATTTCTGGCAGAAAGTGCGTGAGAATAATGATATAACAAGTATACGGGCTCCTCCTCATTACCCAATTAAAACAAACATGTAGGGCCACCCTGAACAATGTGTCGTTATTGATAACGTCACGCGTGTCCACTTCCTGAGCACTGGTTCAATGTCCACCAATTTAAACACCTCTTCCTGGGCGACTCTGTCTAGGAACACCAGAACTCTCTGCAGCGTGGAAGTCTTTTCTCCTGATTCATTTAAATATGCTCCATTTCTTACTTGTCGGGAGTGTGCACAGTCGTCACTCGATTGACGCATGTTTCCCGCTTCTCATTGTTTGCAAAATTGGACTTTTAGAGTCGGCCGAAGTAGTTATTCCACCTGGTTACTGACGCGAAGGCCCAAATTGTTAATACCCCATTTTTTTACAATAAACACAGATATCCTAAAACAAACACACACATCCCACTTTCAAAAAGACTGCTAACCTTAATTGTTGTGCACGTACGTGTTGTGTTGTGCTTCTATTGTGTATCAACTTCTTCGTCAATCGCTTTCATTATTATATCCTTTTTCGTAAGTTCGTATACCTTCTACCAAATTTCCTTCCTAGGTAAAGGTTACTCACCCATTTAAGTCGCCTTATTCATTGTGTTGACTGACGTTTGTGGACAGGCTGGACCAACGATTGGTCTACCGGCGCATAAGTAGCTGGTTGTGTCTGTCATTAACACGTCCTAAATGGAAAGAGGAGCGAAATCAAAAGTTGAACAACGCGTATATACTCGTTACCGAATTGGATTTCAGTATGGTTTTGCTGAGACATTATTTTTCAGGGACTACCAAAAGGTGGGGTGCATATTGCCGGAGATATTTGCTCTCAAGCCCCAACGGCTATGCCACATTGGTCAGGTGGAACCTTCCCCGAAACCGTTGTTCGCCATACGCGAAGTTGAGAAGGGTTCTGACGTCCCAGCAGACGATGTGTTATTTGCAGGCTTGTTTGTGACCTCGGTGGTCGATGGGAGATATCGAGGAGTGTCTATTCCAGGAGTGCCCGTGGCATACAAACACTTTAGCGTCCCTAGCCTTTACGCATTCGAGTGCGTCCTACACGACAGTCGGGGTCTTGGCGATAGCAGTAAATGAGCAACCTTGGATAGTGGAATGGATCTCTTTAGTCCCTTCCCCCTGAATTTTCATCCAGAAATTTCCAACTTCCCTGCTTCCCGAACTTGTTTTTTTTCCTGGACCCCCAAAGGTTGTGCTGTCATTGATAGGTTTTAACGAGGTTCTCGATTCCATGACGCGACAGTACACCGTGGAAGAGTTCGAGCGAGTAACGGAATTCCTTCGAACAAATGTGTCCTCCGTGTCAGGATTTCAGCCTGTTTTTGGTCGTTGGGCTTAGTGTGTCCAAAGTAAATCTCCTTTTCGAATCGACTGTATGTGAGCGCAACGTTAGGGTCAGCGTTTGTAGACCCAGTGTCGCGGACGGAAAGAAATTGATTGGAACGTGCAGCCGTTCAAAGCGTTTGGCTCTTGGTGGAGCTTTTATTTAGCTTCTTAAACGCCGTGTCACTTCAATTTACGAATTCAACCGATATACATTTTTTGAGAGAGCATTTATAGTCGAGAGCGTTATATCTGATCAATGTTTCGTTGTTTGTAGGCATGGCGACCCGGTAACGATCGCGACGAATTTGATTTGCGGATTCCCTACAGAGACAGAGGTCGACTTAAATGGCACCGTTCACCTCGTGGAGCGCTTCAAGTTTCCAATCCTCTTCATCAATTTGTTTTTTTACACGCCCGGGTACTCAAGCGGCCTCAATAAAACGGTTCCTCGCTTTTTTTCCGGGGTTTTCCACTGCTTTTTTTATAGCATAGCAGATCTGTTTATCGTTCCGATTCATAATACACGGTAATCTTCGACAAGATTTGCTAAACGTCGTGTGCATGTTATAATTTCACACGCAGGCTACAACGACAAAGGTTAAGAAGCGTACCCGAATGATTCACGATCTTTTTCGAACTTGCCGTCCCTTATCGGGGAGAGAAGGTATTACAATACTGGGTGGGCTATACCAAGGCCTTCGAACAGGTGGGTCAAAGCTGTGTCATCACAACATATTCTGCCTTCCTCAGATCCTTATTTCCAAATAACCAGAATTGTGGAGTCGCATATTATTGGTCGAAGTAACTGCATGTGATAAGTTCTTCATGCACGGAAAGATTGTTGATCGCGGAACATTCAATTATATTGTGGAACAATACGACGATATCTGAAATATCGATGTGGTGTTTAATAGATCTCAGCTCAATAACGTTTTGGGCGTTGAATGGTTATTTTCATTCTTCAGTTCATCGCTGTGGTAAGAGAATTGCCTTTAAGTTGCTCTTATGTGTTTCATATTCATTCTTTTTCCGTTGTAGATTCCTTTGGCTTTCATCGTCTTACTGGTGTCATGAATATTCACTAAAATATAAACTTCCATCTGAAAATAATTTTAATGTCTCTGTATGTTACACTAAAACGAAGCATCCCGGTATGTTAGGCACTTTAATTGTCCGATCAACAGCAGCGAACGATATAAATGTCTGTCTGAATTGCTCTTTTTTTTGACGTCAGGTAAAGGGCGTAAAAATAAACGATGGGTATTTTTGTTAAGCTGATAAAGTTATAACGGGGACGCTAATGGGCCCGATGATAACGCCACAAAGGCGGAAGAGGGCAAAAACATAAGCTCCACAGCAAGAAATTAATTGGAACGTAAAGTATGCATATTTTAGAACTTGATTAACCTTTTGCTGACGAAATGATTAACTGAGCTAAAAAAACACGTTGCAGGGTGCTGTTAGTTTGGCTATTCATGTAGGAATTATAGATTACATGGCGCCAACCTGTTATCTGAACTGTAAATTCAAAATACTATAGGAGCGGCCGAATCTTACCTTTAGTTGTCTTAACAAACGCAAGCATAAAGTATTACTGCTGAAAGTTTTGGTCCTCGTGACCTCAATAAAGCCACTACAATTATTATTATTATCATCTATCAGCCGTCCTGTATATGATAGATGCTTTAATATAATAGATTGTTTGCATTTACAAACCAATTCGTAATTAAAATAATAACATTAAACAGTTCAATCAAATCATAACACATAGGTTATCGTTTTCGATTCTCTTTCGTTTTAACTATTTGTATATTTGAGATATCTTTTAAACTAGCCGATTTCCTTAATTTTGGTGTGCACAAATGTTCGATAAAGCTGTAAGTCAAAATGAATTATTTTTATATCAAATGTTTATTATTTTTAATTTTACAGTCATTGTTACTTCTAAATATTATGAGGCAACGTTTAAGTTTATATTTTTCCTACATTGGTTTTTAGATAATTACATTAACAACCCAATGCCATAAGTTATATTCAATCCGATAATTTCCCAAAGTTAATATCCTCGCAATAAAACACAGACGTTGACATTAAGTACTTCTTCGGGGAATACCATTACAATTAGGAAAGTTCACCTTGTCATCTTCCCTGGTGGTAAACTTTGTCTTGTCCGAAATTATTGGTAACACAGGTTTTGTTGGGTAAGCGTCTGATATGTTAAATTTTCGGTGTGTTATAATTTATAAATTCGTGTCTTTTGTGTTAAAGGAACATTCGAGGCTCTGGATTTGCCAGGTAAAAAAATTATATCTTCTTTCCACGAAGTATCAATTGAACTACTTCCCGATCGTAGCGTCTCGTTTCGAAACGTCTCCACCACTGGCCACTTTATTGTACGGGTACCATTCACGCGTCTATCATACAGACTCGTCATTAACTTTTATAATCTTCATAGGGTTTCAATTTACCGCAGAAGTCACCGGTTTCTGTGACGGTTCGCACGAGAGGCAACAATTTGGTTGTCAACACACCAAAACCAGCTTCTCTGCCTCCCAGGATCGCTGTGATGGGTGGTGGGACTGCCCCAAGTGGGGATCAGACGAAGCTGGTTGCCCAACTTTCTCTTCGAATCCCCACCTTCCCGTTGTTCCACATCTGGCTTGCTATTCGCTTGAACAACGCTGCGACGGCATACCCGACTGTCATGATGAGTCTGACGAAGCAAGTCGATAGCTGGGATTCGGTGAGTTGAGAATCACCATCCGTCTTGCATGCATTGCAGAAAGCCAAGTCATCCGCGTATTAAAGGGGACCGAAGGCTAGACGTGTTATAGTTGACAAAGAAGGGAGATAGCACTGCGCCTTGTAGTAAACCGCAGTCATTTGGCAAGGAGGTGGAGGCTTCAATACCGTCGATTAGAAAAATTGTTTTCAAGCCAATAAATAAACCATCCTCATACGCAATCTTCACATAGGTGAGAAAGGATGCGGGAGCGTGAGATAGTGTTTAAAGCAGAGGAGAAGTCCAATTAGGCGGCTACAGAAGGATGACTCTACGCGACCTTGAAACTGACGGCAGCGTGAAAAGAAGCTGCGGCAGCATAAAAATCGAGGAACGCACCCGCCAAATCGGTACTTGCCTTAATGAGGAGAAATGAGAGAATACACTGTAGGTTTGCGACTTACTGGAAGAATCAACAAAGTTTAAATCTCAGTTTTTAAGAATGCTTTAGTTCTTGCTTTAAGTGCTTACAACTGAACGCTGGCCTATTAAATATTAAAAACCTATTTAGTCCTATGTAAATGATCTTTGTAAAAACAGCAAGGTAGAAACGCTTTCACAGGTTAATGTTTAATTATGATCGTTTGATTTTAGAAGTGACGATACAGTATATAGGTACGTAGACGCTTTAAACTGTATATGCAACGCGTGCATAGCTTATATTGTTGTATGTTTCGTTTGAAATAAACTGCCCGGATACGCTTTCATTCATTTTAAATCTTGATGTTCATGAGGTTATCGAATATAAATATAATATTAATAATGTTTATTGGTCCAATGGCTGGAAGCTATCTCGGTTGAATTAAAATCAATTAAAAAACATTTAGCATTTCAGAGCTGCAAACAGCGAATCGAACTTTCTGATGACTTTGTGATTGAATTTAATAAATAAAAACAAACATTTAACCGTAAATATCCGATAAATAATCATGATTTAAAAAAAAATAATCTGATGACCCTTTGCGCATTAACGGTTACAGGAGAGCAACACAATAAATGTCACGATATAAATGTCTTGCTACAATACGCTTACAAAGTATCAATTTCCGGTCATCACAACGTCTCAGAATCCACTATTATAGGTTTGCGATAGACTCAAATGATCCTCAAAAGACTTTTGGACAAACACGAAACAACAGCTATCCGCCCACATAATACACTTGGTCTCAATAAAATAGTAATTTACCTCAATTCGAATTATTATTACCTGGATATTTATTGTAGAATTCTGTTTACTTCTGATTATTTAGTAGCATGTATTTATTCATAGCATTTCAATAGTCCCATTCAAACCAGTCATATTTAATATTATTCATCAAACGTAGCAATTGTTTTTCCTGTTCTATTGAAGTATTCCCACTTCATAGGCAGGCCTTTGTTGCAGCCTAATTGGTTTGAATCCGCTTGCAGTCAATAATTTTACCAACCGTTTGTTCCTTTAAAATCCGTGAATCAAAGAAAAAGCTTTCGATCAAACAAAATAAATTTCTTATAAAAAAAATCATGCGGGATTATATGGGGACGACGTCAACGACGACGGCGAAATTTATGTATTTGAGAGCACATGGAAGTGCATGAAAAGCGAATGAGACATAAACCACCTAATTTATGTAAGCTTAGCTGTCAAAATGGTATCGTTAACAAGCAGAACGATTGAAGGCGTTATTCAACGTGCTTGTTAAAATCTAGTTGATGACTATCGTGTATGTGCGTTAAATAATGCCTGACGCGCGAGTTAACTAGAGTTGTCAAAAAATGTTATTCAGCAAGACCGCTTCATATATTTTAGCAAACCAATGTCAGGCAGGATCATACGATGATCGTCGTTCTTGCGAAAGATGAAATCACTTGGAGCGGATACTCTTAAAACGCACATGCTCTATAATTGCAAAGACCCTCTTCCCGACCCTCGACCCGTTTTTAGCAACACCCATCTTTGACAACACACCATAAAAAACGTTTTCTCAGATTGCATTGATCATGATGTTTCATGGAGTTTTTTTTTACGTTTATACAGGGACGTAATCTTTGTGTGAAAACGAAACCAAAATTTTGCCAGGGGAACTTAGAATAGATGGTGTAGTAGTAGATGTAGTAGTAGTAGTAGTTTTAGATGTAGAAGTAGATGAAGTAGTAGAAGTAGTAGTAGAATTAGATGTTGTAGTAGTAGATGTAGAAGTAGTAGTAGTAGTAGTTGTAGTAGTCGTAGTTGTAGTAGTGGTAGAAGAAGTAGTAGCAGTAGTAGTAGTAGAAGTCGTAGATGTAGTAGTAGTATATGTAGTAGTAGTAGAAGTAGTACAATGCTCTGAAATATTCGGTATCACATGGAATAGGTCGGTCACCGATATCACGATTAAATGTCATGGCGTAATGTTTGCACTACGATTCATTGCAATGAATGTTTGCCAGGGCTCGTTCAAATGCAATTGATGTCGTTGATTGTAGGAAAATGTTATAAGAGTACCAGAATGGGTTTAAGCAAGACGTTCATCGATTTCACAAAGTTT
The DNA here is from genome assembly GCA_028672205.1 of Proteocephalus fallax. NCBI lineage: Eukaryota > Metazoa > Platyhelminthes > Cestoda > Proteocephalidea > Proteocephalidae > Proteocephalus > Proteocephalus fallax. Next base: position 18,840 of record JAPUBX010002600.1, read on the forward strand.
GTATTAGTTTTAAATTGGCTTATTAACTCAAATTGGTTCCTCTCAACTTTAGAGTCTAAAATCGGCTTCATCATTAAAGAATTCCAAACCGACTGTTTGACGAATTATAGCATGTATGCCTCTCAGGGTGACCAGATAAAAAAATTGTCGGAAGTTCCTTTAACACCAACTTGGAAAACACTCTCCTTAGACCACACCGTATTTTAAGTTTAAACGTGATTTTCTGTCTAATAATGCCATTATGTATTTTTCCACACTTTGTTTCATAGCTGTTCGAATATAAATATTATATTAAAAATGTTCATTAGTCTAATGGCTAGAAGCTATCTCGGTTGAATTACAATCCATTACAACCCATTTAGCTTTTTTAAACCGCATAGCAGCGAATCGATAAAGAGAGGAAGTTCATGGTGCTGAAAAATGGATCTGCTCGTAATGTTTGCAAAAAAAGCAGTGATGAAACCTCTTGATTTGCGAAACAAAAAACTCCTTTACTAAAACGTTTTCTGTGCCCATTCAAAGCCCATTCTTTTTACATTTCGATTATGAAAGCATAGCAGGATTTTGGGAACTTTCTGATTACTTTGTGATTCAATTTATTAAATAAAAACAAACATTTAACCGTAAATATCAGTTATATAAACCGATAAATAATCTACCAATGATTTAAAAAAAGAAAATCTGATAACCCTTTCAGAATTTACGGTGACAGGAGAGGAACACAATAAACGACTCGATAAAAATGTTTCACTGAATAAAAATACGCTTACAATGTGTCAATTTCGGATCATCGACACGTCTTAAAATGCACTATTATAGGTTTTCGATGGACTCAATGGACTTTCGGAAAAACAAGATATCCACAAATCATAGACATTAACGACTATCCGGCAACTAGTTCACCTGGTCTCAATACAATAGCAATTTTTCTCAATTCTAATTAGTATTACATGGATATTTGTGTAGAACTGTATACTCGGGTAGTATTAAGTTGCATGCATTTATTCGTCGAATTTAAATTGTTGCATTCCCACTGACCAAAACCAGCCATATTTAATAATATTCATCAAATGTAGCCATTGTTTTTTTCTTATTCTATTTAAGTATTTCATATTTGTTTCAGTTTAAGTTCTCTGAAATCCGCTTGCAGTAACTTAAGTGACCAACCCTTTGTTCCTTTAAAATCCGTTAATTAAAGAAAAAGCTTTCTTATTTCCGATATCCCGAAGAAACTAATTAAATGGCAATGCGGTTAAACAATAAACTTTGTAAAATAAATCATGCGAGATTATTTTGGGACGTCAACGACGACGACGCTATAAATGTTTGCGAGAGCATCCGGAAAACCGGCAATGCGGCGCCACGTGAATCGCTTCAAATCAACCTGCAAATAAACACAAAATGAACAATAAAGGAAGAGTCTTTGTCTGCGTGTTGACAAAGTTAAATAAGAAAGACGCAGCCAGTTACAACACTGCGTTTGCCACGGAAACGCCAAGGCGTCAGTAGTCCAACCACATGGAAGTGCATGAAAAGCGAATGAAACATAAACCAAATCTCACCTCCTGGTCGACCGTTTGTCCGGTTGTATCAGCGACGAATTCACCAATTTGTGATTCGCCACCGAAACGACATTCTTGAATGTTAATAAGAAGGAATTGAGTCTTTGAGATAATAAAAATAAAAATAAATTCAATCATAAGTTCGACATACCGAAAGCGAGCAGACGATTCTGGTAGACTGCAAGGTAAACCTGGTACGGAAAGGAAGCCCCACCGATTGGGTTGAGGTCAGTCCACTGGCCGAGGTCACCGACTGCTCGCGGGGGCGTCAGCATCTCCACAGAGTCGAAGGCGAAACCGGCCACAACGAGAATGCGCCCAGCGAAGAGAGCGATTCCGTGGTTCCTGCGACCGTGGTTCATCGGCGCCAATTCGATCCACCGTTGCATATCTCCGTCCCCCTCAAGACTGAGCACCGACACGTCAGACAGGTGATTTTTATCGTGATCGTCCCCCCCAGTCAAGAGGAGATGCTTTGCGTTGGGCAGAAAGGCGTCGTCTCCAGACAAGACAATCGCGGCTGCCCGGAAGCGTGCTTTCTTGAGTAGCGTCAGCGGTCGCGAGGATGGACTGATGGCGAAAAAAAAGACGAAGAAGAAAAAAAAGGAGCTGAAAAAGAACGAAAAGGAACACAACCAGAAAAACGCAACTGCCACAAACAACTCACCTTCATTCAACCCAGCGCTCGCAGCTCGACAGCCAACCGATCCCGCTTATTCCGTCGTAGCCGCCACAGACAAACAGTTCGTTGTATGACGATGCAACAGCTGGCCAACTGCAAGGGGCTTTAAGTGGTGGCGCCTGCGTGACGCGTCCCGTCAAGCCATCGTTCACCGTAACTGTTGTGAAGGGATTGCTGCAGGATTCCCTACCAATGAAGTAGACGTTGCCTGAAAATGCAAAAGCACGGCGATGTGAACTGCCTTGGTTTCTAGACAATACGAAAATTTCGCGACAGACGAATCACCGTTGAGACTGGCAACGCTGCGTCCACGGAAAAACGGGAAGCGAACGTTCATATGCACGTCTTGCTTAAACTGCCGCAAAGTCGTCAGTTACGCGGTTCCGCCGTCGTCGCTTTTCGCCTTGCCGTAGACGAGAAGGCGTTTCTTTGTCTTTGTGACTGTGCGGCGTCCATCAACCTATTGGAGATGAGAGACATTTTAGTGTTCGCCCATTGGCTCGCATCGATCACAATTGACCCGATAGTTTGAAGCGTTGAGTGCGCAAATTGCCCGCCGCTTTTAATTCACAACTGCAAAACTTATCGATTGGTTTCGATTGCACCGGATGAAATCAATCCGTAAGTTGCAGGTGGCAAAAGCGGGTGAGTCGATTAAAACGCGAATAAGACCGTCGATTTGCGTGGAATTTCGTTAATTAATAAGAAGTAATGCCCGTGTAACAATTTTCTGCTTCTGAGATGAGAATATGTTCAAACCAATCTAAATTCCATTGCATTTGATTACACTTTCAAGAATAAACAAATTCAATTTATTTTAAATAAAAACTTGTAAGATTTGAATTTATTAATAGAGGTGACAAAATAATTATCTTTGATGATGGGGAAATTCGTATCGTGCTTCGTTAAAATAGACTTAATATGGGATTCCCTATGCATCGATTTCAAACCACTGCCACTATAATTAGGGAGAATAAAAGGAGACTGTCAGTTTTCCTTGCGAAAGAGGGCGTCGTTATAGTGCTACGAAAATATGGAATTTTCTGACAATTTCCTTTGTTTGAATGGTTTAGTTTACATAATAAAACGGCATTGCTTCCGATCTGCAATAAATCAACTGAAAAAAATCGACGATTCTCAAACAAATCAAAGCTTCAATTCGAAAAACTATATCGCATTGTTTAAGTCTACAGTGCTCTGGAATATTCGGTATCACATCGAATGGGTCCGTCCCCGATTAAATGTCATGGCGTAATGTTGGCACTACGATTCATTGCAATGAATGTTTGCCAGGGCTCACATTAAGGAGTTATTAAACACACTCGTTCTAATGCAATTGATGTCGTTGGGTGTAAAACATGGTTATAGTAGTACCCGAATGTGTTTAAGAAAGACGTTCTTCGATGTTATCACGGAAAATAATGATTATCTGTATTATCGGCTTCATTATTAAGGACATCCAAAACGACTGTTTGACGAGAGCTGCTGTATAGCATGTATGCCTCTCAGGGTGAACATTGTCCAGATAAACCGTTGTCGGAAGTCACTTTACACCAACTTTCAAAACACTCTCCTTAGACCACAGCGTTTTTTTTATGTGTAAACATAACGATATATTTTGGGGAGATCAGAGGTTATACCGCTCACCCATTGGCTCACCTTGATCTTGAGGTCGCAGTGGCGTCCGCTGTTTCTGAGGGCATTGAGGTCACCGTAGGTGACCAATGAGGTTGCAGCCGGGGCAGTTTGTGCAGCACCCATGCTAAGTTGTTTAGCCGTTGAATGTTTAGAGCCAACAAATTTAATGCATTTAATCGCGTTTGGGGGGGGGGTTAATCGCGCGTGCGCACTGTTAAAGTGCGCACCTACACGTCTTTTAAACCAATCAGCTACGCGAATGGCTGCTTTGTTCGCTGATTCAATTGCGAAGTTGATTAAATCGGTTTCGCAGGAGTCAAACAGACAAATCGGCGTTAAATTCGGTAAAGCAACAATACTTAAGAATTCTCATTGATTGAATAGTATGATGGGAGTTTGCTGTTTGAAAAAGTACGCGACAATAATAATTGTGGTGGTTTTATTGAGGTTACGAGGACGAAAACTTTCAGCATAAATGAAGCCAGTATAACAAGTATAAGAGATGGAAATTGTCTTTTAGTTCCTGCTTCGCCTACGCTGGTCATTATTCTGCTAAGACGAAGTTTGGCTTATTGAGTTTCTTAAACGTCCTTCTTGGTTGACTTTAAGAGCTTCAAATAAAAAATTAAAATAGCATTACAATGTTTATACAGGGAATTTGGATTGAATCGGTTTATTTTATAAGGTCAATTCGCACAGTCAAGCTTGATTTTTATATCTTTGTTTTTCATTTTCACGAAAAGTCTACACATTAAGAAATGATTCCGTTATCATAGCAACTTAAATGTTTGTCACGGATTTAAAAATAACTGTTTTAAATGCGCGAGTAACATAGCGAAAATTTATGAAATTATTTCTTTCAATTTTTCATTGAAAAACGAACGCATCAGACTTTAATAAATTTACTGTTTAGAATCTTCGCCAAGCGGTGTTGTTTAAATTGATAAGACAAGCCGCAGACAATTAAAATAATTATTGTCCTTTCCGACTTTCTATTTGACTATTAAGACCATCTGGCGTAGTTTTGAATATAAAACCGATTGTAAAGGGCGTTAAGTGAGCAAATTACACGCCGCTTTTAATTCGTCCATTTGCCCGTCTTGCTCAAACTGCGCGGTTAAACCAGAAAAATTCCAATGCCTTTAATTACAAGGGCGTGCTGCTTAAAACAGACGCAATCCATAAAACTCCAATTTCACCTTCCTCTTATTTCAGTACGCGGAATCCATTTATTGTCAATAATGTCTTCAAATCTGTTTAATATGCAGCAGAAAAGGAAAACGGTAATTACAATTTCCTATTTCTTAATACGACATTAGGTCAATAAATGAGCTAACAGTAAGCTGTTTAGCACAACATGATTTTATATTCATCTGCATGGATTGCAAAGCCATTTAATCATACGAAACATTTTTAAAATCCGACTCTTGCATCGAATTGAAAGGACTATCAAAATAACTCCGGACTTCTTTTAGCAAATTGGGACGATTAGAGGACAATTCTGTTTTATTAAAATCTTAGGTTTACAACTTTAAACAGTATCTACAAAGCCAGTCTTCGAGATTGCACAGCATTACTTGTAAAATTCTACCAAGTTGCACTTAGCCTAGATTTGTTTACAACGGGATTAAGAGATATAAATCGAAACCAATCTTATGGTGGTCGTTTTTTTTATAAAAAAACGGAGTATGACCCAATCGCTAATATTTTATCCATCGAAGATGTAGGAAATCTAAGCTAGACAACATGGGCATCTTACGTTATCGCTTCTATTTACAATTAACACTTGTGCTGGTAAATATTCGGGAAATATTTTTTTATGAATCAGTGCTTAAGGCCACTAAAAGATCTGCGATTCTCTCACGCTTGGTCTATTTATTAACGTTGCTGTGGGCTTTTAGTCAAAACTGGGTTCTTCATGGAGAGTATTATTCAAATTGATGCCGTTATTGTAAGGCTTCACCTAATCGATATGAGCTGTGCTTTGAAAATTGCAGCACGAATGAAGGCGTGATTCAACGTGCTTGTTAAAATCTAGTTGATGACTATCGTGTGTGCGCGTTAAACAATGCTGAACGCGCGAGTTGGCACACAATAGGCTTTCAGAAACGCTCTATCTTTAAAAACACACACTATAGTGCTTTATTTAGAGAGCATGAATCTGAATACATCTATTTTGGAGTTTAATTCCACCAATTCCTTAGTAAATGAAAATTTTCTCAACGACGACTAAGTACCCAAATGCATTTCGGCCAATACGAAAGAGAAATGGAACGGGTGAAATGGATGAGTTCGTCGTTTAATAAAGACCGCATCCGCAAGATGTGCGCGAACATAAACGAGGAAATGAGGGACAAGTTGGCCGAACCCCTTTGGCTTTACCAACAACACACCCTGTGCGCCGACCTTGTCTGTAATCGCCGCGCTAGGACTGACATCGTTCGCGACATAAATGAAGCTGGTTCATCCTCTCATCAGTGCTGCAGAATTTCAAGTTATGGGTTTAGATGGTATCGCACTGGGAGCGTATTTATAAGCTGCTGTTGCTTTCCCGCAAAATGCAATATAGAAATCAGGTAACTTTGCCGAAAATTCCCGTCGTATCGATAAACAAATTTGCGATTTCCAACCATCGTCTACCTCATCACGACTTCTAGCATATATTTTTTTAAATGTTAAGCGCGATCAACAGTTTTTTCATTAACGCGAATCTTCATAATTGTAAGGGTTTGCTGCTTCAAATAAGTCACACAATTTATTTGTTGTCGCCAATTTTGAGGAAATTATTTCACCAACAAAGAAGATAACAACCCAAATTTTCCATTCTATTTTATCCGTCAAGAAGGCTCCACATCATGGACGTTCGCTGTTTTATATACAGCCATTTGGCAGCAAAATGAACAGTAACGCCATCTTTTAAAAACCTAAATACACCATTAGCCTTTTGATTGCACCAACCACATTTCAATGATAACTGGAAACGATGTCAAACTTATAGAAAGATGTGATATTGTTTAAACTCAGGAAAAGTGAATGATCTTCTTCCATGCATTTCGCAGTCTTGTTATACACATTCAATCAATAAAGAGAAGTGTGTGGCGAGTCAGCCAGGGGCGCGTTTTGGATGGGGCCTTTCAATGGCCGCCATTTGCCGCTTGCCAAACTTTCTATACTTCGTAGGTTAAATTTGCTTTTCTTACTTCTTTTATTCTTCGAAGCTTATTTTGAATATTTTACGTATAATCGTTACGTCACCGCTGCGTTACATGCATCCAACGGTATTGCCACAAACTATTAATGATTGTTCAGGAATGTTTGGTTCATCTCGGAATGCAAGTAACCGAATTAAAGTTACTTAAACTTCACTTCAAATAACCACAACCAATGGTTGCAAGCCTTATTGACTTCCGCGCAGCTTACGGGTGGCAGGAAGTGGAAAGAGTCAAGTAAAGGCGGGTGAAGCTGGTGACGCCACTAACACTACGACCCGAAGCATTTTAGCGAAATATTTCTTGTTTTCTCGATTCAACAAATTCCACGGCAAACACGAGAAGCGACGATCCTCGAGAACCCCGGCGACAGAGGTAACAATCCACTGAAAGGACAACTTCAACAACACGTTATCCCCCTCTTTTCTCTAACAGAAATTAACACGTGACAAATATTATCGCAACATATAGCGAATGCTTTCTCGGGCGCAAACTAGACGACTAGTGCATCACCGAAACCTGCCTCTCCAAATTCCATCTGTCTTATTCGACAAACGAACAAGTTAATTTAAAAAACACACTATCACCTCCCAAAAATAGCACTTTTATGTGGTGTTCAGACGATATTAATTGCATATGAATACTTGTTAGTTGTGCGATATAAGATGCCCTTATTCAAACCGAGAGAAGCTGTCAACACAAATATCGTTGCCGACGGCTACAGCGGATCGACAACGTTCTACGCGGTTCGGATACGGTTTTTCAAAACGTTGCCTGTCGCCATCACCTTTACAAGGTTGGCGCTTCTTGTGCGAATGGCAAATTAATAACGTCGGTAGGTACAAACAAAATAGCAGGACTGCAGAATTCCAAGTCTTGGACATAAATAGTATCGCACTGGGTTTGCATTTATAAACCGCTCATAATTTCCAACTGGGAACCTTTATCAACAATTCAATTTCATGTTTTATTTGCGCGAAATGTTGTGTAAGAAAGTACAATATACAAAATCAGGAAACTATCCTCTTAAAAAAAACAAATTCATAATTTCGGACAATCGTCTACCCCATCAGAACTCATAGGTCACATTTATTCAAAATTTGCCGTCATGAGCTTTTCCTTCAAACGAATCCTCGCATTCTTCAAAAAAAAAAAGGTTTTTCTAATTTCCAAAAAAACTTTAATTCTGCCGTTCAAATAATAAAAGCACGCGGAATAAATTTAAAATTTCCTCTAAATAGTTGCATTTGCCGAGAGAGCGATAACAAACCATATTTTGCATCCTGTAATGTTTCATGAGTTCAAGAAATCAAGCAATACCAAGAGCTGTACGCTGCAGAGTCATTTCGCAATAATAGGAAACAATGACGCCTTCATTTAAACACCATAATCGACTATTAGCCTTTCGGTGACACCTGTCTTGTGTTTGAATGATTATTGGACATGAGTTTCAAAGCCAGTCGTGCGGTTTTTCACTACGCTGGCACTACGCCCAGTGTCGACATCCCTACGGTCTGCGAATTTATTGGCGATCAAATGGCTAAATGAAATGTTTCCGTGTCGACCGTATTTTTGGGGCTTCCTTATCGCTTGCAGACACGCTTTCTCTTCCTTCACAGAGAGTCTTCTTGGCTGACAATGCCAAAACGTCCCAAACAAGTATTACTTCAAGCGAAATATCCTAAGATAACGATGGCATTTTCGTAGTAGAATTTATAAGGAATGGTCTCCGCAAATGTATAACCGGTCATCTCCATATCCCAAGTTAATTTTGCCACAAATATAGAGGGTTAGAAATCCCTTTTTTTAACAACATTAATTTTGTAGTTATCGTTCACTATTTCTACATTCCGTTCAATTAAAAGATAACACACAAAGATCCGCGCTTCCTACTGGTCCATCTCGTGCATTGCACACTAATTACTTTTAATGTATTAAAGCTTCGCGATGAAGTCAAATTTATTAAAACACTATTTCCGTTGCAAATATAAATTAAAATATATTTCAATATATAAATGTTGTTATTTTCGAGAAATGTATATTTGGGGTTTTTTTTGTAGTGTAATCAACACAATATACCAGATAAGGGAACTTTTCCACAAATTTCGGTTTTATCGAAACACCAATTCGTAATTTCGCACAATGTTATGCATCATCACGACTACTAATAACCATTCACTGTGTATTTATAGTTCATTTTCTAACCAACTGTTATATCGTGCAAAATGATATTGTCTATACGTTTTGTTTCAGATTTGCAAGAGTTCGGCTGCTTCTTAATGGAATGTTATAATTATATATCCTTTGTGAGAAATTTACTTGGGCAATTTATATGCATACTGCATAGTGGTTTGATAGCAGGTTTTTGTGAAGGATTGATAAGGGCCGACGGCGGCAGCGCATCAAACATATCTTGCGCCGGGTTCAGGGTGGCCATCAAGGCTGTGACACTTGGGGGAGGCCAAACATTGCTTTCCGTTGTGTTGAAGCCTGCGACAGACTCGAATAGGAATCGCTCGGGTATGTTGTTTTTGACAGTTCAGAGCTTTGGGGCAACCCTTTAATGATAAAAAAAGCCTTCTCAAATTTCTGCAAACGAATCCCCCCCAATGATGATGATGATTCCTGAGGTTCGTCAAAGCCCGTCGTTGTGGTGCACTCACACGGAATAGGCCGTGCGTTTATTCATAACGGGAGCTGCTGGTGTTTGCGATCCGCCATTCTTAAATACCAATCAGTCAAAGAGACGCCATGAACACGCTTTTAACACACTCACCAAATCCCACTTTAACGGTTCACTCTAATTACTATAACAAGAATGCCAGCAAAACTCAATTGTTCTCCAACTACCAAAAATGTCCTCACCTAGTATTATTGATGGCGCGTGTGATAAATATTGAGGAATGAGGAACAGAGAATGCAAGAGCAACAGCAGCACGGGGATCTGTGAAATGTGTTAGTCCTTATTTCCTCCTAGTCTTATGCCTTTTTGATAAACTGGTTAGTAATCTCCGATACCGTGCAACGTTTTGCATCACACGGTTCGAGGCCACAATTTAATTTAATAAATTGATTAATTTGTAATGTGTCTTATTTTCAAATCAATTTTAAGCGCTTTAAACATGCAAAGATGTTTTGTTGATTTGTTTTTTTATTATATTATCCAAGTGTTGTTAATTTCTATGGTTTATTCTCCATAGAAATATCGAAAGATACTGTATTTTTTCTAACATAATGATTTATTTCTTTAGGCAAACCCTATTTTGAAAACGCGATTTTGATTCTAGCAACGCTTGTAGCGGTGGTTAGTGGTGGTGCAGTTGTGATGGTGTCTGTTTTCAAGCGCCGCTGTCGTCTTCGACGGAAGGCCTAAAGGGGTAATTTTACTGCAATTGTACTGCAATCCCAACTTGAAATAGCGGAAAGTTTTTATAGCCATAGTCGCTAGGTTTTTTTAAATGCTTTACTGGCTGCTCTGTTGGAATTAAAAAGGTGTGAAATTGAATTGCGATCAACCATGTAGTTCAGGTCGCTAGGACCACTAATTTTAGCCAGCAAATATAGTAAAAGGTCGCTTAAGCATTAAATATCCAATTGACTGTGAGTGCCATTCAAGGCGATCGACTTCCTTGGACCGTCTGTAGGTTGCAAAAAATCTGCATGCCTCTACATTCTTCTTTAGTATTTTGGGGCATTGAGAGTGGAACTGACAGGATTCCAATGCACCCAGCTCTACACCTTTTCATAAATTTTATAGTTTATTCACACCAAACATGTAAGGAGGATAATATACAG
>JAPUBX010002602.1:0-12564 GCA_028672205.1 Proteocephalus fallax
AAAAGCATCCAAATGTCTAGTCCACCGAATTGCTGAACAGATCCGAAAACGTTTCGGGGGTAGGTTTTTCTGGGAACATTACAAAAGCCAACGTTTTTCAATGAATGACCAGTGACACAAGTAATCGACTGGTGAGTCTATTGTATAAATAAACTTGGACAAAACTTCTTTAATGCATGGATACGAATGAGTGATTCCACACTTCCAGTATCTTTATTTAATATGAATCTATAAGTTTCTTATAAAAATGTCCAACGCACTAACTGCAAGAACTCATTAGAGGGAAATCGGATTTATTGTCGTCTGATTCGTTAGTAATCGCACAAACTTTTCATTTTAAAACGGACTTAATGTCAGATCTATAGCAACAATCACGGAATTTACATCTTTTCCCTCGGACTGCAATTTTATTACACGAATGACAAGTACAAAATGAATTATCTATCTGGGTTGTGCGGTTTTTGAATATCAGAACGTTTGTCTTCTTAGAGATTGATATAGAGTGAAACACAGGATCTGGAATCGAAGAAATTTTCATAATGTTCGCAACATTTTAGAATTGTTCGCATATAGCACGAACACTTTGAAATGCAAGATTCTTTAGTAATAGTGAGTCTCTTAAGAAATAAGGATCATTTATGCCTGCAATTTAACGGTCGCGCAATTGCCTGTCTAACAGAGCTTCAAAGTTGCATTTTGCGGTGTGTCTGAAGTAGAAGTATAAAATCCCGCATGTTATAGTCGGATCTTCGCATGATAGTATGGAATTTTCTTCGTTCAGCAGCCTCAGTAGCTATATGCTTAACATGCTAAATAAAAGCTTCCAGTATCTTTGCTAGTTGCATTTCAATAGGAATATCCGGATAAACCAAGTTTTTCACCAAGAATAAGCATCTTTACCAATATCATTCACAACAATGAGCAACTTTTGTTTTTTTCAAGACGCTCTATATAGTCCAACACTTCTCTTGCAGTTGTTTTAACTGATGAAGAATTCACATAGTTTCCACACCAAATGTTGTTGTATTGTATGGAGGGTTGAATTAAACCCAATATAGAATAGACTTATTGTCTAAATTCGTAAAAGTATAGATAAACACGATTAATAATTAAAGTTTACAACTACCAAAGTGCTCTCTTGTTTCTGTTTTGTGGCAAATAAAAAATGTTGGAGTATTTTAGATAGATTAAGAAGGTCCTATCTACAGGTTAAATATCGGAAGACTTTTCAACAATCTCTTTTAGATCCGTAACGAAAAAAGGGCTATGGCGGCGTGAGCATTTCTGTAAAAGTGTGTGTGGTTCTGTTAGCGTGTGACGATGCGTTAATGTCTCAAATAGCGTTTGTATTAATGTATATTACATTGGTGTACCCGTCTATAAGGAGCCATTGCTCGAGTATACTGTCAGAACTGTGTCTATGCAGAAATATATGTTCTTGTGAATCGGGACGTTTCCCTTTTTCGTTTGGGTAAAACAGCAAGTGACAGTGACAAGCAACAACCCGGGCTATTACGAGAAAACCCTGGACTGTACCGGGTACTGAAGCAGCTTCCGTGGAGACCGGTATAAAATTAGAAGTAGCCATTTTTTGGGGTGAAAAAACGAAGAAGGTCGAATACATACCCGCCTGATTGTAGCTGCAAGTTCTTGCGTTTTTTTCCGAATCGGATGCAATAATGGAAGTCTAGGTGTAAACTGGGGGGTCTGTAAGCTGTCGTCTGTCAACTATCACCCGGACGTTGTTCAGCGTCTTACAGACGTCTTATTAGGGTCATCGCCTTTCCTGTCGCCTTCGGGTTAGCGCTGTTGAGGTCGAAAAACCATAGTAAAACCGTTAAAACGCGTTTATTGTTGTTGGCGCAAGAGTATTTGGTGAAAGCTGCATCGTACAATTTTCGGAAAAACGTTAAGGAACTGGGCGGGAGTTACGCCTGTTCGCTTGCAGCTCAGGAAAAAACTTGGCGCAGCTTTATTTACAGGTTTCAATATCATCAGCGGGGGAGCCAACAGCGTTTTCTGCTTTTGCGTAAGCGCTGGGACCAAGGCGACGTAGAGATTTCGCGCTCTTTTGGTTTTCTGGGAGAATTAATTGGTTAAGTGGTCGATGTTTTAGTCAAATGAGTACAAGGCTAGTCAGTGTTTTCTTAAAGACGTTTTTATTTTCGTTGCATGTTTATCTAACAGGCGAAAAGAAGAAGTTGTGTTATGTATAAATTTGTATGTGCGAATATGTAAAGAGAATACGATTATCGTAACACGGAAACATTACAAATCGTGTGAATAGACGAGTAAGAAAATTCAAAAGGTAAAAGAGCACGTTCAGTTTGGTTTTGGGATTTCTGAAGAAGATTCGCAACTCCTACGCTGTGTGGTGTGCAACGTCCTGGGCGAAAACCGGTGTCTAAAAGTGTCCGCTTCTTCTATAAGGTAAATAAAGTACAGTTAAACAAGGGGTGATACAATCCATCTTTTAAAGGGCAAGCACTCTTTTAGGTGCTCGTGATGGGGACTATCTTCCCGTGATACAACCGTTGGAAGGTCGGATGCTTGCCAGAATAGGAAAGCTTCTGTATCCGCCGTAGGAAGTTTTTTTCGTTAAGGATTTAAAAAAAATTGCAGACAATGAGAAATGACCAAACTTCGATATGCCGCTTTTTTTGTTGGCATTGAACAATAAAGTCTACGAAATGGTTGACGAGATTTACATATAGATAAACTGGTCTAAGGGAGAAAGAAAGGGTCACTAAAAATACAAGCAGTAATTATTCAACAATTATTGAAGTGGCGTTAAACGATAATATTATCAACCATGCTTAAAACGATATCTTCTTACAGTTGAGAAAGAATGCAGCAGCGTGGGATAGTGTTAAAAGCAGAGGACAAGTCCTAAAAAACCAATTTACAACTTTCGCTACGGCATCAAGTGAAAATAGGAGTGTGTGCGATAACGTAGACACGGCGCCCATAGTGCTTCTGTTTTATTAATACGCAAACTTAAAAATGGACATCGGCAACTTTAAGCGTGTATTCTAGATTAGAGAAAAGGTGCCTCTGAATTACTTGTAATCTCACATATGAGTTGGCGATAGCGCTGTACTTCACAGGTCCGGCGGAACCATCGACCGGTTTTTGGAATTGGCGTTAAAGCGAGATTTCTCCAATCTGAAGGAAAGTAACATATTCAGGTGAAATCTCGCAGTGACTGATTTTTAGAATCGCGGGGGGCCGCAGCGGAGCTCTTGAGACCAGCAAACAGTGTGAGATAGAGGATTCGTGAGCAAACAGATAACCGCTGGGATTCTTCCAGAGGCCACTGGGTTTCGATTTCTTTCTGAAAAGCTCATTTACTAATATTGCGATTTACCTCAGTTTGTATCTGTATCGAAATAAGTTTTACGTCTCGGTAACTCTCGTTGCGACAAAGTCTTTTTTTCGCCTCAGTCGTTGGATAAATAGAGACCATATGGCACGGGGGTAAGAAATAGTTCCTTGAGTGGACAATCCGTATCGTACAAAAAACGGAGATGGTTTTTTTATCTTCTTCATATATTTTGGTAGACAAACAACGACGCAGTTGTCCGAATGGGCTTAAAGTGCACGTTTACGACATGTATACAGAGAAGTATCTGGCACAAATAAGTGGTCAACAAGATTTGCTTCGCGTGTTATAATTTTTAAATGGTTTTTAGACCCGAACACGGTCAATAGCACAAACAGCATAGCAGAAACCCATCGGTGTTCGATTTCGATTTGGTGAGATTAATTAAACTCGCTACACCACCTCCTTTGGATTTTACGCCGTCTATTTTGTCTTGACGAAAGCATGACAAAGAAAAGAGTTCTGTAAAGTTCTTTATTTAATTTGTTTGGGACTTCGGGTTGCGTTTGCGTACAAAATCTTCAATTTGATAGGTCGTGGTTCGGTAGTAACGGTCATAGTAGGTATTCTGGCAATGTATATGCCCGTTCGAAGTGTGATTTAGCAAAGTTGTGGGTTTTGCAGATGTCTTGCAGTTGTTTATGGATTGCGTCTAGTGGATTTTACTGGCATTGTTAATGTCAGCTAGGAAACTCATGTCCTGATATCTACCAATTTATACGGTGAAGAATCTCTTGTGGACGAATAAATAGTGCAAAAAAAGGTCGGCTTTATTGTTTACGTTGTTTTAGGGACGAAACTCGAGGAATGTCAGATTGGTCCTTTCACATTCGCCGTTCCCCTGGGGGTGTTCGAGGGTTGTGGGTATTTTGTGAACGCTAGTGGGAACTTATCGGCAGCTTACCATTTGTACCTAGGCAACCCATTCAAGTTATGGTTGCAATTCCGAACTCACTTGTCAACTTTGATCGTACTTAACAAACGTGGCAAGGTAATGGCGAGCTACACAGTTTTAAAAACGTTAATGGTACGTTGCCAAACAACCTTAGCCGTCGGCGTAGATATTATATGTGACGGCTTACAATGTTGTTGCATAGGCAGAATTTAATATAGTAATGTAAACAGAATATAAGTAGACGTTTGCTGTTTCTATCGTTTAACACAAAAAAAGTACTTTTTATCGGTTGCGATAGTGTGTTTTAATGGACTTTTTTGTTTGTCACTACGAGCGGGCACTTTAATATTTTTCACAAACGAATAAGTTGGATGTCATGTTTTGGGGTTGCTTATCAAGTCAGTGGATTTTTACTTCTGTGGCAAAGGTGTTCGAGGATCGTGGCTTCTTTCCTACGTATAATTTATATTTCGTCAAAACGACGACAATCTTCTTATTCCGTCTGATATAAGTCCGCTAAAATATACGAAGGGTTCGTATCGGTAACCGTATTTTGTAACTACAAGTCCACTCGCACATTCATCATTTTTCTACGCGCAAACACGAAATTCATAAATTAGATTAAAACAAGCTCGTTTCATAACGCGTTCATTCGTGCTGCTTATTAGCGGCACCATTTTGAGAGACAAGCGAATTCAAATTAGTTAGAGCCTGACACAAACGGCTTTTTTTAAATAATGCTCTCGGCGATGAACCCTAGTTGAAAAAAACACTTATATTCAAATTCATGCATCAAGCGTAACGATTCAAAGACCGAAGCAATACGACAACTTCGAGTTTCTTCAAACACTGATTCGTATGGAATATTTCAGAATTGTGTTTCCTGCAAAACATCCTAAACACGCTCAACATATACTTTTTAACAACTTGAAGCATTCGAATTCGTAACTGGTATGTTTTTTTATAAAAATAATATTAGTAAGACGTCGTGTTCGCAGCCTATTTTGTTCACAACAAGTACACTCGCACATGAATCATTGTTCCACGCGCACACACGAAAAACATAAATTAGATTCACACACGCTCGTTTCATAACGCGTTCATTGGCGCTTCTTATTAGCGGCACCATTCTGAGAGACAAGCAAATTTTTATTTGTTGGAGCCTTACAAAACGCCATTTATTTTAAAATCATGCTAAATTCGAGAAACCCAATTGAAAAAAACACCTCTATTTAAATGCATGCATTAAGCGTTAAGGATTCTCAGACCGAAGCAATACGCCAACTTTGAGTTTCCCTTAACACTCATTCGTATGGAATATATCAGAATTGTGTTTCCTGCAAAACATCCTTAAAACGCTCAACATATAATTTTTAAGAACCTAGAGTATTCGTTTTCGTAACGGGTGTGTTTCTTAATAATTTTCTCCGTTCTTCTCCTCGTTCTAGAAAACCCACATATATTATCCTCCTTCCCCTCTTCCTTCTCCTTCTCCTTCTCATCTCTTTCTTCTTCTACTACCCCTCCTTCTCCTCTTTCTTTTACTTCTCTGTTTCTACTCTTTATTCTTCCTTTTCTCTTAATTATCAAAATCCTTTGAGTCGTCAATGGTTCTCTCCCTGACTCTGTTGGCTCACTCTATCGCCTCCTCTTCGCACAAAAATAACTTCTTGCGTTTCCCTGTATTAACTCACCGTTGTTCTTCTCTATATTTTTTTTTCTAATCTCCATATCTTTCTTAGAGCATCACAATCCAGTTACATTTTAATTAAATTTCTGTTAACTTTGCAAAGTAAACACTACTTCATTGAGACGAAAATGTTTTGCGTTCTAGTTCCACAATCACGCAATGTCCTTGAAATAAGTCATTGAATTCAATGAACATTTATGTTTGATATTCTATAAAAAAGTGATTTATTTGATATGAAAATCGTTTAAGACGCCGTTTACATCTTTCAGACTCGTCATCTACAAAGTGTCAATATTTTTTACTAGAAAATAGAATGAATTTTACTATTCTGATTTTTTTAAATATCGTGTGTACAAGTTGCCCTATTGTGCGTCATAAATGCTGAGCAAAACATTTTTGAAAACCTTTAGAGATTATAAGATCACAATAAACGTGGACGTTGTTCCAAATTGCAATAGTATATTCGAACAAAAATATCTCAGTTTCTTTAAGTAAGCTGTAAGACATTGAGGTTACATGCGTTTTTTCTAATGAATTAATCTACTTATTCCTTAGAATTTTTTTTTCTTGGTATTCATATTCACTATCTAACGCTTTCGCATACTTTCTCAACTATGTGAAGATTGCGTTATGAGCATGGTCAATTAATTGGCGTTAAAACTATTTTGATAATCGACGTCTACGTGTGAGAGTCAGTAATGAAGCCTCAAACTCCTTGTAAAATAATTGAGGTTTACTACAAAGCGCAGTGCTATCTCCCTTTTTTTGCAAGCATTACACGTCGATGCGAACACTCCTTAAATCCTTAAACTAAAAATTCGCTTTAAGCTTCAAATAAACATTCTTTGGAGTTATTTTTTTACATTTCTATATCATAGAGTGATCATGTAGATTCTGTCTTTAGTAAATGCCGTCGCCTTTGCTTTGTTGACCAGCTTTAGGGTTTTTTCAGGCTCTAGCTATCAAAAAAACCTTTTTTCATGCCTTGAAAATTACTCTTAGCGTAAATGTTTTACCATAATTTTCCTTGGCCTTAAATGTTTTAGCTATTAAGCCATCAGTAGGTTCTGTTTTTAAAATATTTCATATTAAAGTTGTCTGCAGATTTTCTTCATTCAAGAAATCACAGTTTTACGCTACTTCAATCACTGTTCGTATTTTCAGACACCACAACCTATTTCCGCTAGTCCAGTTAATTTGAATGTAAATCTTTTCGACGAATGCGTAGACATTACCGTTCAATACAAACAATAACAGCGGCAAAGCGCAATTCGGTAACTTCTTATTTGGCCCGATTTTAAGTATCTCCAGATCTAGTTAAACAGAAATTTCAATACAATTTTTACATCTAGTAATTGTTATACTGCCTCTTTTAAATTATAAAAGTTTTGTTCCTCTTGACTTCAATACATCCACTACAATTATAATCATTATTACTCCCTGGAGCTGATTGGTTGCAGAGACGTTTACACGCGCACCTAAGCACTCTCACGCACAACTCACAAAGCTCTAAAATGCCATAAAATTGGTACAATTTTATAGTTCAAAAAATTCTACCACAAAACAACTTGACATGGCTTGTGAACAAACTGTCTCGACTGAAACCTCATTGGTCTCCCTCTGTTTTTAACATAGGTCGATGTTGCTCGCGCAGTTAACGCAAATTGTGCTAATTTCGATTTAAGCAAGGCCGCTTGTTTCGTCAAGGCGTCTACTTCGGAAGCAGACGAACTTTTTCGTCTAATTTGCTCATCGGGGAACAACAACAAGAATGAGGACCTTTTTTTGAAGATTACTGAACCAATTGGCTCAATCGACGTGGCAAATTTGTCACTCAGTCCGGATTGCAAGTACGTTTTCAGCGGTTACAATTGTGTTTTTGTTTATCTTGTATCTAGACGCGCAACATCTGTTTGCGTTTCAGAAAACACTGTTTGCAGCAATGAACACGAAAAACGCCTTTTTATCTACGGCCAAGCGAATGATGACGACAAAATGGGGTTTTTAACGACTTTGCCGCAGTTCGAGCAAGGCGGGCAAATGGACGTTCGTTTCCCGTATATCGATTATCGCGGCGTTGCAAGTCTAAACGGTGAGTCCTCTGTCGAAAATGTTTTCTTTTTCTGTACCAAGATAGAAAGGATATATCGCCGTTATGTTTGTCTTTCAGGCAACGTTTACTGCATTAGTGGAAAAAAGCGCTGGAATTCGGATATCTTCCGAACAATTACAGTCATCGATTGCCGGACAGGATGCGTTACAGAGGCGCCACCAATCAAGACCCCTCGCTATAATGCAGCGGTTGCTGCATCTGTAAACGAACTGTTTGTTTGTGGCGGAGACTATAGCACAAACGTTGGTTTTCTTTCGAGCTGCGAGCGCTGTATTGAGGGGAGGTAAGTTCTAAGTTTTCATCATGTTGTTGTTTTTCTTATATTTGTCCGCCTTTTCGTTCTCAGTCACAATTTTTTTTCTTTTTCTTGTCGTTTACAGTCCATCCTGGCGACCAATGCCACCACTTAATACAGCACGGGCCGCAGCTGCTGCGATCGTCTTGTCTGGAGACGACGTACTTCTGCCCAACGCACCGCATCTTCTCTTGACTGGAGGGTTCAATGGCAGCTGTTGGAGTGGCATGTCCGACGTGTCGCTGCTGAGTCTTGGGGGGGACACAGATGCGCCACGGTGGATCGAAATGGCACCGATGAACCACGAGCGCAGGGACCACGGAATCAGTCTCTTTGCTGGACGGATTCTTGTTGTCGGCGGTAAGAAATGCGTCTCGGTAGAGATGCTTACGACACCGCTGGCAATCGGCGACCATGGGCAGTGGACTGACCTCAACCCAATCAGTTGGGAATTTGCATCGTGGGTTCATCTCGCAGTCTTCCAGAATCGTTTGCTAGCTTTTGGTATGTCGTGATAGACATTTTTATTTTTGTTATCATCTGTGAAACTCAATTCTTATTTATCCACGTTAAAGAATGTCATAACAGTGACTGTGTCGTATCAAAAATAAAGGAATTCGTATTCGACACAACCGGACAAAAAGTCGACAAGGAGGTGAGATTTTATCATGTTTCTGGCGCGTTTAATCAACCTTAATGGTATCAGACGACTGACGAATTTGCGTTGCCATGGCAATCGCGTGTTGTGTCGGACAGCGTTTTTGATAAAATGTTATCAACACACAAACAAAGATTCATTCTGCATTGTTAATTTTGTGCTTTTTTGCAGGTCGATCTGAAGCGATTTCAGTGGCGCCACATTGGTCTCGAGTTGCTCGAAAACGCCGTCGTCGTTGACGTTCAAAAAAACCCTTATATAAAACCGAATGATTTATTTTATAAATGCATTGTTCTAACACGTGTATTGCAATCAATTGTTTTTTCGATTCATAAATCTTTTTTTCGGTTAAAATGACAAAAGACGAATTTTATTTAAATAAAACTGATTTTCGTTAGTTGCAAATTCTTTAAATAAACGCAATCTACTGAAACTAATACTAATTGTTATTGAGGTAAATTTCTTTTGAATTGAGACTAGGCTTACTATGTCGGCGGATAGTCATTATGTTTTTGCGTTGATCCTTTGAGTTGATCGGAAACCTGAAATAATAGATCCGGAGACGCCTTTGTATACCAGCATTCGCGTATTGTAAATGTGATGCAATTGTATCGTGCGACAACTTTCAATGGGTTGCTGAATTAACAAAGGCAGCTTTCGCAGCTTCAGTTTGGGATTTGACAGAAGCCAAATAATCAACCATACTTCAACGCTATCTTGACATAATTTAGAAAGAATTTGGTACCGTGCGAAAGTTTTGAAAGCAAATGTGAAGTCTGCGAAAACTATTTTGGCGGCTCGTCAAAGAAACCTCGGGGGCAGCTTTCTTTTAGAAAAATCTATGAAAAAGACCCGAAACGTCGATCCGGTGTAGTGGGTCTCAGCAGACCTGTTTTGGTTATTTAACCCTTTAAAAAAGAGAACATTTTTAATACAGTTTAACAATCTTGCAATAATTAGAATGAAATCAAAAGTTTGCTACATCAGCTACAGGCAGGTTTCTTACGTAGAAACCTAAATAAACCTCAGACACTGCTTGCAGCTTTCGCAGTGAATGGACTTCCAGCCTGAATCGCTATTATGCGTAAGTTGTTTTTGTTTCTGCTTCCGATGGGGATATCGTGATAATTGTTGCGAGCCGATCGCGAAATGAGTTTCAGGAAGGCAAATAGCCACCAAAGTTTTCTTAAAGGCGATCTATGTCATGTTTTTTTTAATTGCAAAAAAACATCTCAGCTTTCTATGAATAAACATGTGAACGGGTTTGCGGTTTACGAAGTCATAAATGGTCGAGACTCGCCGCAGATTGGTGTGCACGCATAGGATTCCAAAAGTAAGCATAAACAACAGCCTTTAGATTACTGAGAAATTGCTTTTCGCGTAAGTTGCTCATCTTCATCAAAAAAACCATGATTCTGGTTTCACAAATTTTGCTAAAACAAGCAACAAAGATAACAAAATATGCATCCTCGAATGCAAAGTGCTGTGCGGTTGGTTTCTGGAGGTTATTGAACACAACGAGTTTAATAGTTTATCGTCAATGCTTTAGAATGAACGGACATGAGGGCACTTACGACGTCAAAATTGCAAGCCCCATTAAATGTAAGGTTATGGAACCAGCTAAACTTTAAATTCCTGAACGTTTCCCCGCGCAAAATAATCTCGTTTTCTCAAAATTGTGTATCGAGGATTGCTTACGCGTATAAAATATGTTCTCGAAAGAAATAGTTAATGATGCATTGCGCCAATTAAAATGTATCTATAATATTTATTTTACTCGCTGCAACAACGTTTTGCACTAATTCACTATATAATGCGACAGAATTTTTCTATCAGCAATAAATTCGACAGTAAAATGGAAGCGTAGACTCATGGTGCTTACAAATAAGGTCCAAAATTTTTATTTGATAACGTTCGGTATGCAATGATTTTTAAATTAATAGAACGCGTTTGCGTGATGAACATGAAAAAATAGAAACCTCAATAGAACCAAAACCAAATAACGAAAAAACCTAACTATTTTGATTGTTCATTAAGATGAATTTAGGATTAATTCCGTCTTCCTCTATACGATATTCATTAGAAATGTAGGTTGCAAGGAACATGAGTCGGCACGAACAGAAAAGCATTGTAATGCTTAATGCTCAAAAGGCATTGGTTATAATGAAAATTTCAAGTTCTTCCTTCTTCAGAAAAGGAATTTAAACAAAATATATTGCATAACTATGCAGACTTTGTACGTTAACTGTAATAATCTATTTAATAAATAAGAAACGAATGGAAAAGTCAATTTTGATGACATCTTTGAATGGTTGTTAACAATAACCATTGGTATCCAAAGCCATATAAAGGCATATATTAATATCGAAAAAAAATTATTATAATTTAAGCCCCAATAATACAAATTTTAACTGACGACTGCAAAATCGTCTTTAAAATACAACGGTGATTTTTCCCTCTTATTCGCTGCTCCCAGGTAGGGTGGAACGATTACGGGGAAACAAGCCTATGTTCGCATTGTAGAAGACACTTTTTTGAACTTTAAGAAGAAAACGCGTGCGGGCATAACAGTTTATTAATGTAGTAAAGCAAAGTATGCAAACGTACTTCAACAGTTTACTTCCGGATCCGATTCTAAATACCCAGTTATCGTCAGCAGATTAAATACATGTTTGTACTCCTATCATATTTTTAACACACATCAATCGGATTTGAATAAGCGTGTAAAATCACTCTTTTGTATGAGCGTTGGCACACATTCATGACAATGCATCGTAGTTTCTGCATTGCTCCGTAACCTTGACACATAATATCGGAGACTTAAACATTCTATGAAATACCTAAATATTAAGAGCATTGTATACAAAAAAATGCCGTATCTTGTTGCGAATTTTGGCCATCGTTATTGGGGAGATCGTCAAATACTTTCGGTTGATAAATTTATGTGTGCCACTGTAAAGGAAACAGTCACACATTTATTTATATTTATCTGTCATGAACACCGTCCGTTTTTACCGAATTTCGTATTTCGTTTTTTTATTCGTATTCCTAAATTTCCAGCTCTTACGTTTCAACGAAGTTTTGCTTCATATTCAATTCGTTCATCT
Source organism: Proteocephalus fallax (assembly GCA_028672205.1). Taxonomy (NCBI): domain Eukaryota; kingdom Metazoa; phylum Platyhelminthes; class Cestoda; order Proteocephalidea; family Proteocephalidae; genus Proteocephalus; species Proteocephalus fallax. The sequence continues at coordinate 12,141 of JAPUBX010002602.1, forward strand.
CAATATCCTTCTTGTTATTCTTGTCTGGTATTGGTCTGCGGAAATATATGAAGGAGTCTTACCGATAAGCCTTTTTTTTGCAATTCAAGTTAAATCGAGTTTACCATTGTTTAACGTGAACACATGAGAGCTATAGAAGCATGCGTAAAAACGCCTTTATTCGTGCTGCTCGTTAACGACACAATTTTCAAAGACAAGCAAACATCGAATTTGCGGAGCCTTACAATAAAGTCATAACTTTAAATCATGATTTCCGTGAAGCACCCAGTAATAATAAAAACCCCTTATATGCTTATTCATACATCAAAGGTAAAAAGATTACCACAATAAGATCGGTTTTGATCGTTACTTATTTATCCCAGTTTTTAACAAATAACGACTCAGTAAAACTTGGATGAATGTTTCTAACACGGCTATGCTATCA
>JAPUBX010002614.1:0-20186 GCA_028672205.1 Proteocephalus fallax
GACCTCCGCTGACACATCTACGAAACCAGCTTCCATCACCACACACATACCAACGCCTTACACCACTGATAATGCTTCAACGTTAATTTACAGCAGCAGCACTTCGCCTGTCCCCATGGCCAGCCCCTTACGGTCTGCGCATGCTGTCTCGTCTCGCCAAGTTGTTGGAATTGTTGTTGCTGTCTTCGTTATCGTCAGCGTCGTTGTTGCAACTGTCTTTATTATGATCGACAAAAAATGGTTTTGGTACTACCCAGATGCCCCGATTGGCGCTGCAAGGTATATTTTATTCTAATATTAAGAATTTTATATATTAAAACCTGTCTCCGGGTTATTTAGGATATCCTTTAAATCTTGACAATTGGGGCATGTCCGAACTGCGAAATACCGAGATTTCAATTAAGACGACTCGGAATAGTTGGGAATACCGCAATCTTATAAAGATTCAATTTTTTCTTCTTATATTGTGCTATCAAGTTTTCTGTCTTTTCTATTTATACGAGGCATTTTTCCTTGGTATTTATTGGAGCGAATGTCGATTGAAATCGGTGCATAGTGCTATTGAATTGTACCTGCTAGGCGTAGCGGGTTGTGACTTAATGGCGAAACCGATTATTACGAGGTTTCGTGTTAATCCACGTTGAACTGTACTTTTTTTTAAATTTTTCTATGGAATTTCAACAGAGGAACTATTCTGACGTGATCTAAAAGGATGCAACTTCAATGGTAGTCCAAATTAAAGTTCACATAATCAACCAGAGAGGATTGCAGACACATTTCGTTGAAACTCGTATGTTGAGATTTTTCGGCCAGATCATTTTGTATGAGGAGACGATAAGCGGGCGGGCGTTCCTACACGACTCGTCAGTTGGCCTTATGTTTCTAGGCACCCAACGAACCAGAGGTTGTCATAACCGAACGTTTCTTTCTATTTTAGTGAACCGATAGCGTCAATGGTTTGAACCGCCAACCAATCATCACATTATTCTCTTCGAAAAAGACAATATTTAATATTATAATGCATGTGCAATTACATGTGATATTAACATTTAATTTTGTGAATATATTGTACTCTATGTTGCTATACTTACCTTGAAAATATATCCATAATCGTGTCGCTTGTCTGGCTACTTTATTAGTCGACGAACCGGCTACTGGATTTCAAGGCTAGTTGCTGTCGTTCAATCTAAGATATAAGGCCAGTTTAAAGTAAATAGAGGTCAGGTTCTGGTCCAGCCACGCATATAGTATACAGACTGCAGACTATGACCCAGGAGCCGATTTTTCAGGAAACTGCAGGTTGGTCAGATGGTGTTTGGAAACATTCACCTCGGCTTTCGACACTTCATCACGCTCCCGCCATCAACAGTGTGAATATGAAATTGAAGGATGATCGATTAATTGGCTTCAACATTATTTCTCTAACTGGCAAAAACGCCTAAGAGTCGGAAATGATGTCGCCTCCTCCTTGGCCAATAACTGCGGTGTGCTACAAGGCGCAGTGCTATCTCCATTCCGTTTTAACTATTACACGTATGGCCTACGCTCGTGACACAAATCAAATACGTGGATGACCTGACATTATGCAATGCCTGCAAAACGAATTGGGATTCTCAACAGGTCGGCCAAACTTTACAAAGGCACGACAAGACGTACCTTTGGGCAGTTTCGTAGATATAAGAATAAACTCGACCGTGTGTCGTAAACCTCGGATAGAACTTCCTATGTATTATCTCTCTCACGGTCTTATTTGATCTTTGAACCTTAAGCAAACCCACAAACAGTCCGGTAAACGAATGATGCGCCATTCCTTATCAAACTCTTCGAACAATAAACAAACTCACAGAAGATTGAAAAAAAGATTTTCTAACCACTGAAACCCAAGAACATTTCAATGATCACTAATTGTTTCGTTGATTAACATTCCATGGAAGGGCAGACAGGAACGGGGTTTGGATTGTTCTGTCGTGGGGAATGAGCGGGGATAACGGCCAGCTCTGATTCTATAGCCGGGGTACAGGGATGAGCGACGTCTGGGCCTTGTTCTGCCTCCTTTTCGAGGGCTGCGTCATCAGATTCGCCATTTTGATCAGTCGCATGCGGATCCACACCGCCGTTGACGTCAGTTCTTTGTCCAGCTTGACGAGCAAACAATGATCTGGACTACGTGTAGTCGTCGACGTTCTCGTAGGTACTGGCATCTCTGGTGTGGATATTTTAGTTCGTCTGCTTGATTAGCTTCGCAGTTTTTCCTCAATAGAAAGTATAAACAGCGTGCTGAGCTCACGTTAGCGTGATCGACGATCCCAAAAATTCCGCGCTTCAGCACGGCTGCGGTGACGTTTAAAACAAAACTCTTAATCGAGACAAGAACTACAAAAGCTATTGGAAAGTATGTAAAAGCTTACTAAAAACGTTAGTTATAATTAAATATGATAGTTTCCTTCTACAATGCGCCCAAGGAAATTAACTGCAAAGAACAAAGTCGTCAAGGTAAATACGAAAAGGTAATATAATGCAAGAGCGCTGTGGAAGTGCTATCTCCCCGAAACACCCTGTTGGGAAGAAGCCAATTCGTGTTCGTGTGCTTATGCCTGATGGATGCCTAGAAAACTTCATTCTTTCTGTAAGTTTCGATAAACTTGTTTGGCCTCTCTTACACGCGTTGTTTAAATCGAAAATCTTGTGAATTTCATAAGTACTAGCGTTTTCCATATCCCGTTTCCTTTAGCCCCGGTGTCCTGGTCAAGAATTTTTCGATCTGGTCATCCAGAGTCTGCATCTCCAGGATAGTGACTATTTTGATCTCGAATTCCAGGACGTCGTGGGGAACAAGGTACCAAAGTCTCCGTGTCCCTTGCATGAATCAATCTCATTGATATTCCTATTATGGTGCTTCGTAATATTTACAGCGCTGGCTCGATCACTTCAAGCCCATTTACCAACCGGTTGCCCAGATGCTTCGCAAACCCGCTCAATTCACATTTAGAATCATTTAAATCTTCTGACGAACCAAATCACTAGGTAATGTTTGTCTCTATTGGCTCTGTGCATGAAAAACTGACTAATCAATGATTCGTACCTAGTTGCATGGTCTGGCTATGTTCCCAGCATTTACGAAACGATAAACTACTTATGTTGGGTTACACTGCGCTCCTATGTGTTCAAGTATTTTTGGTTGATTTGAATGGAGAAATATGGTCTGAAATCTGCATCAACTGATGAAGGGTAGCTATTCAAGATCAGTTGAATGCCTTCTCAAATTGAAAAGAGTTGCTAGGGGTGATGGTGAAGCTGAGGTGCCTGGGACGGCTGTGGCGTGCCAAGCACGCTCTAGGTATCATACAATGCCTTTTCTAAGGCTGTTTTGTTTTACGGCATTGGTGGGTGGCTGTCATCGCCTTCAGCGCCAGCCTGGCTGATCAAGGTTTTGCTTCGAAGCAAAACTGGAAACCGGGTGGTGCCTTTTGTTCTCTCCTCGTAGTTCGCCTTCACCTCACCACTCGCCTACCTACCTCTGGTAGGGCTCTCTTACCAAACTTCTATACGTTTATCAGTGTAATTAAATAGTTTTTCTGTAGGCACTGCCGAAATAATCTCGCTTAATCTTCCTTTTTAAACGGCTTTTCGTGATGCAGATAAAGAGGGATCTTGTCGAGGGTGAATTGAACTGCGGCGAAAATCGGGTCAACATATATCTGAGAGGCGATGAGGGAACGGCGGCGCTGAAGAATGAGTGCATAAATAACCCACGAGATCATTTTAAAAAACCTCCAGATGGTTAAACAGCCAGAACCTTTGAGACCAAGGATTGATAAAGGCATCCACAAACTTCTTGATGGGGTTTCAGCCGGAAACGGCGGACTAAGAAACAGAGACATCGGCATTTACTGAAGTCGGCATCCACATAATCAATCCTAGATATCCGACTGCTATCAATAACGCCCAGGAATTTCGATTTTGAACTAGAGATTCCGGAGATATGTAACGATTGCTGCAGACTACTTCAATTTGACTAATTCGACGCCACTGGAATCAGCTCAATTCTTCTGGGAAAATGGGCGACTGGATGCTGTGTTTTCGTGACTTTCGGACGACCAATTCATTTCCAAGGAATAACGCCAAGTCAAGACATTCGCGGATGCCTGGTTCATGTTCCCGGCCTCGTTTGAACATCACAATTCAACAACTTACACATTATTTGACACCCCCGCATGTTAATGGCCTCGATTATAGGCCTCTTGGTGTGTGTTTGGTTATTCTGCAACTTTAGTCTTCGTGGAAAATGCATTCACTCAATCAGAGCGGTTGGCCATGCCCACCAATCACGTGGAGGGACTTATCGTTATTTCCGTGTCTTTGAGGGTCTCTTGGTTCCTCTTTTGGTTGAATTGCCCCAGGAAAGGTGGCTCAAAGAATAGATTGACGTGGGACGATCTCCTCTCAGAGGATGGTTGCCCGATGATGGATCGGTCGGCATCCTCGGTCTGATTATTCGACTACCAGGGCAGGGGACGCCTCACCTGTAAAAACATTTCTAACGATTCCCAATGGCCACACCCATGAAGCCGCTTTATCCTCGAGTAGGAGATAGCCGAACAAATTATTTTAAATACTCCAGGATGATCCGGCTTCATGGGCCTCGTCCCAAGCGCCACCCGAAGAGGTGGACCGCATTGAACCGGTAATGTTTATTAAATTGCGCACGAGTCCTGGTCTCTCACCATTAGACCAAGGATGCCGATCGCTTCACCATCGGGACAGATATATTTTAAAACAACAACAGCAACCCATATGGTTTTAATTATTGATGACCCCACAGATCTGGTTAGGACTCAAGACGGTCCTGTTTCCCGTTGCCCTGGCAGCGGTTTTCTACTTCTGGTATCGCGTCTCTGAGTTGGATCGACCCGCCTTCAACCTCACGTCTTCCCCCACCCCATCCTTCTCCCTCTCATCCTTCGCCTCCTTGCCCACCTCTTACCACACCTGCACCCTTACTACCACCTGGTTTTCTCCTCTCACGTTCTCATCTTCTTTGCCTGCCCACGCCATCGAAGGTATGACGTCTCGTTCTGGTTAGTGCTGTCGGACATCCGCCAGGGCGTCTTCTACGCCACTCTCGCCATTTTCTGGCTCGTCTTCACGGGTGAGCATCTAATGGACGCGCCACATGGTGACGCATCACGCCGCTTCGGCATCACCGCACACTACTGGCCCAAATTGCTCCTTGTCGGGGGCTGCCGTGCCGCCATGTCCATCTTCGAGCTGGCTGAACGCGGTGTCCAGCTTCACAACCCCTTCTACAGGTAAGTCAGTAGGTAGGGTTGCTCCTGGGATGGACTCTACAAGATAGCGTTTGTTCAAATAACCGTTTACCACACAGCCGAATAGCGCTGGATAAGTGACATTTCAAGTGAGCGAGAGCGAAGTTCAACAGAACCTTAAGATCCTACATTCTCTAAAAGCGACCGCGTTTGGTTTTTATGGCAGCATTTGGTCACACCCCGTGACGGCGAAGATCGGCTACGCGAGCGTCGTCATCGGCGGTCTCTTCGCCTCCGCCTACTTCATCTACCTCGCCGTGCTCATCTGTCGGGCGCTCTGGCAGATCTACACGAAGCGGCGTCTCTTGCCGGCGCTGCAGCCCGACCAGCGCGTCTACTACGGCGGCCTCATCTACCGCTTCACCGCCCTCCTCGTCTACACGGTGCTCTGTGCCGCCCTCACCGTTGTCTTCTTCATTTTCAGTCAGGGTAGCCCTCGTAGCAATCCCCTCCTACCGGGGCATGAGCCGGCTGCTGCATGGCTTTTGTCGCTAGTCATAGGACGTTGCATTAAGAGTCGGCGGTCCGACGCAGTCTCCAGCGCCAGTTTAAGGTGTTCGATCATCGGGGGCGCCTCTAACCTCTAATACTCCTCCCTCCCCTCCTCCCTCCTCAACCCTACCCTACTCTCTGGCACTCCGACTTCCTCGTTCGTGATACCCAGCCGTGCTCATAATAATAATAATAATAATTGTAGTGGCTTTATTGAGATCACGAGGACCAAAACTTTCAGCAGTAAAAAAAGCAGTATCAGTAAGTATTCGATGTGAAAATTGTCTTTAATTTCCTGCTTCGCCTGCTCTGGTGAAACTAAAAATCGGGACAAATAAGGAATGACCGAGTTGCGATATGCCGCCGTTCGTGTGGGTATTGAACGGTATAGCCTATGCATTGATCGAAGAGATTTACATTGAGATGAACTTGAAAAGAGGGGATGGGATGGATATACAAGTTAAAGACTGTCACAGACTTACAGTTTTGAAGAGACCTTGGATGGCACATTACCCCAACACATTCAATAGCACTAGCAGCATAGCAGAAAACCTTTTTGTTCGATTTTGACCAGCTGAGATTGATGCAACTCGCGACATCACCCCTTTGGATTTAACGCCGCGCATTCTGTCCTGACGGAAGCATACGAAATTCTCTGGCATAAATATGTGATCCAGATTGATGTCCCGAAGAAAGGTTTCTTGTAGACAGACCATGCCGACAGGTTTAAACAGAGCAGTTGGTAGCAGAGAGTGAAAATCATCAACTTTGTTGAGAATTGAACGCAAATTAAAAGAAGCAAGAGCTGGAAGTGATTGATTTGCAGTATAGCGACTGCGAACAGCACTGAGCCAACAAGCTCGATGCTTCGGCTTGGTGTGAATGAGACACAGTGAATAATAATAATATTCGCTTTATTAAAGTCATGAGGACCCAAACCTTCAGCATTAAAATTTACAATAAACAAATTCCTAGAAACAGATTCCTCTTCCCTCTCAAAATGCCCCTTAACCCCCTGTTCGGCTTGTAGGCTAACGAGGAGCGCTGGAAGTGGGGCAGTCGTCGAATCGAGTACACGTCAGCCTTCATCACGGGGGTCTACGGAATGTGGAACGCCTACGTGGTCACCATCCTCTGTCTCTACGCACCCTCGCACAAATTCCGCTCTGCCTCCACATCTGCTTCGTCGTCCGCCAATCGCCAGATGATGGAGCGCCTATTGGTCGGCGGAGAATCGGTGGTCGCCGCCGTTGCCGAAGCCTCGCAAACCGACTTCAACAAGAAGGGGCTCGCTGAGGCGGAGGGTGGGGAGGAGGAGGAGGAGGAAGTTGGTGTCATCGAACTGGCTCCCGCACAGGGCCTTAGCTTCTTCAAGAAGACGGCGCAGGAGTGACATGTACGGCCACCAACGCAGCCTCCCTGGATTCAGGAGTGGCGACGATGTCTCTCGATCTCTGTCAAACTCTCTCATCTCTCGGCCTCTAAGGCCCATGCATGCATTTTCAAATCGAAATTCTCGGTTTCTTACATCTTCTTAACCTGTACACATGTTTAACGCAAATCAGTGATTTTGAGAAGTGTCTGTTCTTATGTGGGGCGCTGAAAATGTGGAAATCTGCGGGTTTTTGTAAACCGGGGTTTCTCCACGATTTCTATCACGGAACCTCATCTACGAGAAGTGGTTGGTCGAATTGCGACTCACACCTGCTCGATTTCCTCCAAGGAGCGACAGGTCGTGCGACTGTCTTGAGTTGATGTGTCTTTTTGAAATTATAAAGAGGGAGTTTAATACCAGCTACTTCATAATACTACTTCTCCAAGAAAATGCGCCCAGTTCAAACACCACCTCGGGACGGGCAGAGCTGCGACCGTTTTGTGATATTTCGCCCTGATCTGGGAATCGAATGGTCAGATTAAATACGAGACTCCGCCAATGGGAAGACGACACAATTGAAAACCTAATTTTTCCCAACTTTATACACGGCAAGGCCAATAATTGGACAATTAGAACAGTAGGCCAATAAGAGCCGACTATAGTAAATAAGACAGGAGTGAAGATCGCCTGATGTGGGTGCGCATTTTATCGAAACGTGGCAGATATTGTGTTAATTGGTTGCGTCGGTTGTTCTTCCTTGTATCGCAAGCCTACCGCCGTTGGCTTAGTGACCATCCGCGCAGGCCGTACCGTTCAATACCCACAAGAACGGTGGCATACCGCAATTCGGTCATTCCTTATTTGTCCCGATTTTTAGCTTCACCGGAGCAGGTGAGGCAGGAACTCAAAGACAATTTTCACATCTAATACGTGTTATACTGCCTCTTTTAACTGCTGAAATTATTGATCCTCGTGACCCCAATAAAGCCGCTACAATTATATTAATATTTATGATCGATACCGGGGTGAGGTTGTTGGTACCGTGGATTGATCATTCTGGCTGGCTCCGCAGAGACACTCAGATGCTTCAGTGGTTTATTTACGATGCTTCTTGGTGTGCAATTTATAAAAACGTCGACGTGGGTGATTGATGTAGGCAACAAATAGAAATTGGGTGGCTTCAAAGGAGGCACGTAAAATGCCGCACACGCAGAAGTAAATAGACATGGCTTCTAAAATATATTTATTTTCTTCCAGTCACTCCGTGTTTCAGATGATAACGTTCGTGGGAGCTATTTTTGAGGCCAAACCAGCTTGTAAAACCGAATAGCGCTCTCATGATCTACAGTTTATTTCAAGTTCGAATTTATTTTTCGAATTCACATTAAATGCCCATTTCGAATAGACAATGATATAAATAATAGAAGGGCCTCAATTTACGAATGATTTATAATATATATTTCCATTAATTTTAATTGGTAAAATTAACGCGAACTTGAAAGATCCAGGTTATAAACGCTAACATATTGCTATCAAACAAGAATATTAATTATAAAAACAGTCGTGCAATGTCAGAAGCCATCAACTCGGTTCAAAAAAGCGTACCTAAAGAAGAGGCCTTCTTTTGAACGCATAAAACCGCGACTCCATAACTTTGTCTCTGAGAGAGCAGATGTTTACACTCCGTCAATCACTACACTCCATGATTTCCCCTTGAAGCTCAAAACCGAAATTCTGGAGGGTTTTTTTTAAAAATCGGTTACCTTGGAGTGAACATGTCGATGGCGTCTTCGGTAAATGCCGTCGCCTCTGTTTCTAAGTTCGCCGGTTCAGGCGACTTCGAGTAACCTCAAACCGCTTCAAACCCTTTGTCCATGTCCGTGTGATTCTCGCAAGACTTCCATCGCGAGGCTGCTACTGCGACCGAGGCGTTGGGACCGACTGTTACCGGTCCCCCGGGCGTGCATGGCACTCCCCAACGAGGTCCTCTCGCAACTGCTGCGGCCAAACAGCGAAGCGGCGTTGATCAGACGGCCGCCCTGGTTCATCGGAGGGCTCTACTGTCGCTCACAGGTTGTCCGTAATTTATTTTGAGGTTCAGACAAGATTTTGAGGTCAGCCAAGAATCTCTGCTACCCCGTGGTTTTCCGGTTTTCTCTGGCCAGATTTATCACTCTCAGTGACCTATAACCTCATCTTTAAGAGTCTCCTCGGTTTTCCACTCGTCACCTGCATCAATTCCACTCATTTGAATGGTTTATATGCATAACTTACACCTGTCAACAACCTGAAACAACCACACCCGAACTCTTAATGGCCCAAGATTAACGAGCTACCAAAAGATTCGAGACAACGAAACTCTAGAACTGCATCAGGATTGGAGGACTGAATCTGCAATCGGTAAGCAGATTGGTGTGAAGAAAGCAACTGTGGAAGAAACCATAAGAGCGAGAGCCCTAAAACATGAATGCTCCAGTCGAGATGACAAGAACGTTTGAACTCTCTCATTGCTAATAAGGGGTGTATAACAAAGCAATCGAATAAATATTTGCAATTGGTAAAAAACATATTTTCCACCATAATCTACCAATCAATTCATTTGAAATCCTTCGTAATGAATTAATTTGTATCTCATCGGTGATTTCCAGAAATCGAAAATCTTGTATCTCAAAGCGTTTCCGAGGGCCCTGATTAGCGACGACGGATGTTTTTTTAAAAATTGAAATAACAGTTGACATTTTTATTTATTTGCACAACCACCAGAAGTCAATGCTCGCTGAGGTAGGTATGGGGATATTGTTTTGGTCATTTGATGTGCGCTGGTTGGTTCGTGTCGCGAATTGAAGAAGCATAAGCACACAGGTACAGCCCAGTCGCAAAAACCCCAACCGCAAGCCACCCTTCGGTGAGACTATGGAGTCCCGCGAATGTTTACTTCTGTTCAAGTCCACTTTCAACAAAACCACCGTGATCAGTTTGCTTCTCCTCCTCATAATCATCACACAATCCAAGCCAGCCTTTGCCGGTGAGTAATTATGTCGAAGGGTTCAGACAGGAGGCAGACAGTGCTTGCCTTCTGTCTACATATAACAAGGTACAATAAGACAGGAACAAACGAGACAGTGTTTTCACGAACTGATTTGCCCAGACCGGTTGGCCGCTGGAAACACAAACACACAGCCCGGTTAATTAATTAACCGCCATTGTTTATCAACATACTCAAACAAACGCCGACCAGTAACATAGTTTAAGGCATTTAATTTAACAGTTGATTTCACTACTGTCACCGAGAGGCTTAAAGCATTTAACTGCCAATTAAAAAAATTCTTTCAAAATAAAAACTTAATGTAATTCGACCGCGATTCGTTTTCGTAAACGTGTCTTTTTAAATGATACAGTAGGCATATTGATAGTTTTCTTGATTTTGTTCACGAGAAGAAGTAATGTAAGCAACACAAGCGAGTCGTATTATAAATACGACTCTGGATAACTTAAATAAGACAAATAGCCCTACGATAATAATAAAAAATAAGATATGCAAAAAAATTAAAGAAACAATTAAAAACCGAGGGAAGAGGCTAACACGCGAAATGTTTCCTCCTTAGACGAATCAAAATTACAGGTAACAAATAAAAGAACAGAAAAAATTACACAACACGCAATAGAAACAAGACAGCGAAACGAAAATGACAAAACGCTAACACTAGGAAGCATGGAAAGCAAGAATTTCCAAAAAAACCAATGCAACCACTGCAAGTAAAAGCAACGAAACCACCAACAGCACCGAAGGACAAACAGAGACACAACCGACCTCCTCTGAAACATCAACTCAACAAGCGCCCATTACGACACAAATGACAACGTCTACTCAACGCCAGACTAAAACAGAACCAGCATCTTCGCACACCTCAACACCACAGCCTACACAAACTACACCACCAACTACGCCAATTACCACCTCCTTCGAAACAACCACCCCCACTCCTGCACCAACCGCTACTAGCAGCAGCGAGACCACCACAACCTGCGAAACCACCAGCAGCACCGAAGGACAAACAGAGACACAACCGACCTCCTCTGAAACATCCACTCAACAAGCGCCCATTACGACACAAATGACAACGTCTACTCAACGCCAGACTAAAACAGAACCAGCATCTTCGCACACCTCAACACCACAGCCTACACAAACTACACCACCAACTACGCCAATTACCACCTCCTTCGAAACAACCACCCCCACTCCTGCACCAACCGCTACTAGCAGCAGCGAGACCACCACAACCTGCGAAACCACCAGCAGCACCGAAGGACAAACAGAGACACAACCGACCTCCTCTGAAACATCCACTCAACAAGCGCCCATTACGACACAAATGACAACGTCTACTCAACGCCAGACTAAAACAGAACCAGCATCTTCGCACACCTCAACACCACAGCCTTCACAAACTACACCACCAACTACGCCAATTACCACCTCCTTCGAAACAACCACCCCCACTCCTGCACCAACCGCTACTAGCAGCAGCGAGACCACCACAACCTGCGAAACCACCAGCAGCACCGAAGGACAAACAGAGACACAACCGACCTCCTCTGAAACATCCACTCAACAAGCGCCCATTACGACACAAATGACAACGTCTACTCAACGCCAGACTAAAACAGAACCAGCATCTTCGCACACCTCAACACCACAGCCTACACAAACTACACCACCAACTACGCCAATTACCACCTCCTTCGAAACAACCACCCCCACTCCTGCACCAACCGCTACTAGCAGCAGCGAGACCACCACAACCTGCGAAACCACCAGCAGCACCGAAGGACAAACAGAGACACAACCGACCTCCTCTGAAACATCCACTCAACAAGCGCCCATAACGACACAAATGACAACGTCTACTCAACGCCAGACTAAAACAGAACCAGCATCTTCGCACACCTCAACACCACAGCCTTCACAAACTACACCACCAACTACGCCAATTACAACCTCCTTCGAAACAACCACCCCCACACCTGCACCAACCGCTACTAGCAGCAGCGAGACCACCACAACCTGCGAAACCACCAGCAGCACCGAAGGACAAACAGAGACACAACCGACCTCCTCTGAAACATCCACTCAACAAGCGCCCATTACGACACAAATGCCAACGTCTACTCAACGCCAGACTAAAACAGAACCAGCATCTTCGCACACCTCAACACCACAGCCTACACAAACTACACCACCTACCACGCCAATTACAACCTCCTTCGAAACAACCACCCCCACTCCTGCACCAACCGCTACTAGCAGCAGCGAGACCACCACAACCTGCGAAACCACCAGCAGCACCGAAGGACAAACAGAGACACAACCGACCTCCTCTGAAACATCCACTCAACAAGCGCCCATTACGACACAAATGACAACGTCTACTCAACGCCAGACTAAAACAGAACCAGCATCTTCGCACACCTCAACACCACAGCCTTCACAAACTACACCACCAACTACGCCAATTACCACCTCCTTCGAAACAACCACCCCCACTCCTGCACCAACCGCTACTAGCAGCAGCGAGACCACCACAACCTGCGAAACCACCAGCAGCACCGAAGGACAAACAGAGACACAACCGACCTCCTCTGAAACATCCACTCAACAAGCGCCCATTACGACACAAATGACAACGTCTACTCAACGCCAGACTAAAACAGAACCAGCATCTTCGCACACCTCAACACCACAGCCTACACAAACTACACCACCAACTACGCCAATTACCACCTCCTTCGAAACAACCACCCCCACTCCTGCACCAACCGCTACTAGCAGCAGCGAGACCACCACAACCTGCGAAACCACCAGCAGCACCGAAGGACAAACAGAGACACAACCGACCTCCTCTGAAACATCCACTCAACAAGCGCCCATTACGACACAAATGACAACGTCTACTCAACGCCAGACTAAAACAGAACCAGCATCTTCGCACACCTCAACACCACAGCCTTCACAAACTACACCACCAACTACGCCAATTACAACCTCCTTCGAAACAACCACCCCCACTCCTGCACCAACCGCTACTAGCAGCAGCGAGACCACCACAACCTGCGAAACCACCAGCAGCACCGAAGGACAAACAGAGACACAACCGACCTCCTCTGAAACATCCACTCAACAAGCGCCCATTACGACACAAATGACAACGTCTACTCAACGCCAGACTAAAACAGAACCAGCATCTTCGCACACCTCAACACCACAGCCTACACAAACTACACCACCAACTACGCCAATTACCACCTCCTTCGAAACAACCACCCCCACTCCTGCACCAACCGCTACTAGCAGCAGCGAGACCACCACAACCTGCGAAACCACCAGCAGCACCGAAGGACAAACAGAGACACAACCGACCTCCTCTGAAATATCAACTCAACAAGCGCCCATTACGACACAAATGACAATGTCTACTCAACGCCAGACTAAAACAGAACCAGCATCTTCGCACAACTCAACACCACAGCCTACACAAACTACACCACCTTCCACGCCAATTACAACCTCCTTCGAAACAACCACCCCCACTCCTGCACCAACCGCTACTAGCAGCAGCGAGACCACCACAACCTGCGAAACCACCAGCAGCACCGAAGGACAAACAGAGACACAACCGACCTCCTCTGAAACATCAACTCAACAAGCGCCCATTACGACACAAATGACAACGTCTACTCAACGCCAGACTAAAACAGAACCAGCATCTTCGCACACCTCAACACCACAGCCTACACAAACTACACCACCTACCACGCCAATTACAACCTCCTTCGAAACAACCACCCCCACTCCTGCACCAACCGCTACTAGCAGCAGCGAGACCACCACAACCTGCGAAACCACCAGCAGCACCGAAGGACAAACAGAGACACAACCGACCTCCTCTGAAACATCCACTCAACAAGCGCCCATTACGACACAAATGACAACGTCTACTCAACGCCAGACTAAAACAGAACCAGCATCTTCGCACACCTCAACACCACAGCCTACACAAACTACACCACCTACCACGCCAATTACAACCTCCTTCGAAACAACCACCCCCACTCCTGCACCAACCGCTACTAGCAGCAGCGAGACCACCACAACCTGCGAAACCACCAGCAGCACCGAAGGACAAACAGAGACACAACCGACCTCCTCTGAAACATCAACTCAACAAGCGCCCATTACGACACAAATGACAACGTCTACTCAACGCCAGACTAAAACAGAACCAGCATCTTCGCACACCTCAACACCACAGCCTTCACAAACTACACCACCTACCACGCCAATTACAACCTCCTTCGAAACAACCACCCCCACTCCTGCACCAACCGCTACTAGCAGCAGCGAGACCACCACAACCTGCGAAACCACCAGCAGCACCGAAGGACAAACAGAGACACAACCGACCTCCTCTGAAACATCCACTCAACAAGCGCCCATTACGACACAAATGACAACGTCTACTCAACGCCAGACTAAAACAGAACCAGCATCTTCGCACACCTCAACACCACAGCCTACACAAACTACACCACCTACCACGCCAATTACAACCTCCTTCGAAACAACCACCCCCACTCCTGCACCAACCGCTACTAGCAGCAGCGAGACCACCACAACCTGCGAAACCACCAGCAGCACCGAAGGACAAACAGAGACACAACCGACCTCCTCTGAAACATCCACTCAACAAGCGCCCATTACGACACAAATGACAACGTCTACTCAACGCCAGACTAAAACAGAACCAGCATCTTCGCACACCTCAACACCACAGCCTACACAAACTACACCACCTACCACGCCAATTACCACCTCCTTCGAAACAACCACCCCCACTCCTGCACCAACCGCTACTAGCAGCAGCGAGACCACCACAACCTGCGAAACCACCAGCAGCACCGAAGGACAAACAGAGACACAACCGACCTCCTCTGAAACATCAACTCAACAAGCGCCCATTACGACACAAATGACAACGTCTACTCAACGCCAGACTAAAACAGAACCAGCATCTTCGCACACCTCAACACCACAGCCTACACAAACTACACCACCTACCACGCCAATTACAACCTCCTTCGAAACAACCACCCCCACTCCTGCACCAACCGCTACTAGCAGCAGCGAGACCACCACAACCTGCGAAACCACCAGCAGCACCGAAGGACAAACAGAGACACAACCGACCTCCTCTGAAACATCCACTCAACAAGCGCCCATTACGACACAAATGACAACGTCTACTCAACGCCAGACTAAAACAGAACCAGCATCTTCGCACACCTCAACACCACAGCCTTCACAAACTACACCACCAACTACGCCAATTACCACCTCCTTCGAAACAACCACCCCCACTCCTGCACCAACCGCTACTAGCAGCAGCGAGACCACCACAACCTGCGAAACCACCAGCAGCACCGAAGGACAAACAGAGACACAACCGACCTCCTCTGAAACATCCACTCAACAAGCGCCCATTACGACACAAATGACAACGTCTACTCAACGCCAGACTAAAACAGAACCAGCATCTTCGCACACCTCAACACCACAGCCTACACAAACTACACCACCTACCACGCCAATTACAACCTCCTTCGAAACAACCACCCCCACTCCTGCACCAACCGCTACTAGCAGCAGCGAGACCACCACAACCTGCGAAACCACCAGCAGCACCGAAGGACAAACAGAGACACAACCGACCTCCTCTGAAACATCAACTCAACAAGCGCCCATTACGACACAAATGACAACGTCTACTCAACGCCAGACTAAAACAGAACCAGCATCTTCGCACACCTCAACACCACAGCCTACACAAACTACACCACCTACCACGCCAATTACAACCTCCTTCGAAACAACCACCCCCACTCCTGCACCAACCGCTACTAGCAGCAGCGAGACCACCACAACCTGCGAAACCACCAGCAGCACCGAAGGACAAACAGAGACACAACCGACCTCCTCTGAAACATCAACTCAACAAGCGCCCATTACGACACAAATGACAACGTCTACTCAACGCCAGACTAAAACAGAACCAGCATCTTCGCACACCTCAACACCACAGCCTACACAAACTACACCACCTACCACGCCAATTACAACCTCCTTCGAAACAACCACCCCCACTCCTGCACCAACCGCTACTAGCAGCAGCGAGACCACCACAACCTGCGAAACCACCAGCAGCACCGAAGGACAAACAGAGACACAACCGACCTCCTCTGAAACATCCACTCAACAAGCGCCTATTACGACACAAATGCCAACGTCTACTCAACGCCAGACTAAAACAGAACCAGCATCTTCGCACACCTCAACACCACAGCCTTCACAAACTACACCACCAACTACGCCAATTACCACCTCCTTCGAAACAACCACCCCCACTCCTGCACCAACCGCTACTAGCAGCAGCGAGACCACCACAACCTGCGAAACCACCAGCAGCACCGAAGGACAAACAGAGACACAACCGACCTCCTCTGAAACATCCACTCAACAAGCGCCCATTACGACACAAATGACAACGTCTACTCAACGCCAGACTAAAACAGAACCAGCATCTTCGCACACCTCAACACCACAGCCTACACAAACTACACCACCAACTACGCCAATTACAACCTCCTTCGAAACAACCACCCCCACTCCTGCACCAACCGCTACCAGCAGCAGCGAGACCACCACAACCTGCGAAACCACCAGCAGCACCGAAGGACAAACAGAGACACAACCGACCTCCTCTGAAATATCAACTCAACAAGCGCCCATTACGACACAAATGACAACGTCTACTCAACGCCAGACTAAAACAGAACCAGCATCTTCGCACACCTCAACACCACAGCCTACACAAACTACACCACCTACCACGCCAATTACAACCTCCTTCGAAACAACCACCCCCACTCCTGCACCAACCGCTACTAGCAGCAGCGAGACCACCACAACCTGCGAAACCACCAGCAGCACCGAAGGACAAACAGAGACACAACCGACCTCCTCTAAAACATCCACTCAACAAGCGCCTATTACGACACAAATGCCAACGTCTACTAAACGCCAGACTAAAACAGAACCAGCATCTTCGCACACCTCAACACCACAGCCTTCACAAACTATGCCACCAACTACGCCAATTACCACCTCCTTCGAAACAACCACCCCCACTCCTGCACCAACCGCTACTAGCAGCAGCGAGACCACCACAACCTGCGAAACCACCAGCAGCACCGAAGGACAAACAGAGACACAACCGACCTCCTCTGAAACATCCACTCAACAAGCGCCCATTACGACACAAATGACAACGTCTACTCAACGCCAGACTAAAACAGAACCAGCATCTTCGCACACCTCAACACCACAGCCTTCACAAACTACACCACCAACTACGCCAATTACCACCTCCTTCGAAACAACCACCCCCACTCCTGCACCAACCGCTACTAGCAGCAGCGAGACCACCACAACCTGCGAAACCACCAGCAGCACCGAAGGACAAACAGAGACACAACCGACCTCCTCTGAAATATCAACTCAACAAGCGCCCATTACGACACAAATGACAACGTCTACTCAACGCCAGACTAAAACAGAACCAGCATCTTCGCACACCTCAACACCACAGCCTACACAAACTACACCACCTACCACGCCAATTACAACCTCCTTCGAAACAACCACCCCCACTCCTGCACCAACCGCTACTAGCAGCAGCGAGACCACCACAACCTGCGAAACCACCAGCAGCACCGAAGGACAAACAGAGACACAACCGACCTCCTCTGAAACATCAACTCAACAAGCGCCCATTACGACACAAATGACAACGTCTACTCAACGCCAGACTAAAACAGAACCAGCATCTTCGCACACCTCAACACCACAGCCTACACAAACTACACCACCTACCACGCCAATTACAACCTCCTTCGAAACAACCACCCCCACTCCTGCACCAACCGCTACTAGCAGCAGCGAGACCACCACAACCTGCGAAACCACCAGCAGCACCGAAGGACAAACAGAGACACAACCGACCTCCTCTGAAACATCCACTCAACAAGCGCCCATTACGACACAAATGACAACGTCTACTCAACGCCAGACTAAAACAGAACCAGCATCTTCGCACACCTCAACACCACAGCCTACACAAACTACACCACCTACCACGCCAATTACAACCTCCCTCAGAACAACCACCCCACCCCTGTTCCAACCGCTACTAGCAGCAGCGAGACCACCACAACCTGCGAAACCACCAGCAGCACCGAAGGACAAACAGAGACACAACCGACCTCCTCTGAAACATCCACTCAACAAGCGCCCATTACGACACAAATGACAACGTCTACTCAACGCCAGACTAAAACAGAACCAGCATCTTCGCACACCTCAACACCACAGCCTACACAAACTACACAACCTACCACGCCAATTACAACCTCCTTCGAAACAACCACCCCACTCCTGCACCAACCGCTACTAGCAGCAGCGAGACCACCACAACCTGCGAAACCACCAGCAGCACCGAAGGACAAACAGAGACACAACCGACCTCCTCTGAAACATCCACTCAACAAGCGCCCATTACGACACAAATGACAACGTCTACTCAACGCCAGACTAAAACAGAACCAGCATCTTCGCACACCTCAACACCACAGCCTACACAAACTACACCACCTACCACGCCAATTACAACCTCCTTCGAAACAACCACCCCCACTCCTGCACCAACCGCTACTAGCAGCAGCGAGACCACCACAACCTGCGAAACCACCAGCAGCACCGAAGGACAAACAGAGACACAACCGACCTCCTCTGAAACATCCACTCAACAAGCGCCCATTACGACACAAATGACAACGTCTACTCAACGCCAGACTAAAACAGAACCAGCATCTTCGCACACCTCAACACCACAGCCTACACAAACTACACCACCTACCACGCCAATTACAACCTCCTTCGAAACAACCACCCCCACTCCTGCACCAACCGCTACTAGCAGCAGCGAGACCACCACAACCTGCGAAACCACCAGCAGCACCGAAGGACAAACAGAGACACAACCGACCTCCTCTGAAACATCCACTCAACAAGCGCCCATTACGACACAAATGACAACGTCTACTCAACGCCAGACTAAAACAGAACCAGCATCTTCGCACACCTCAACACCACAGCCTACACAAACTACACCACCTACCACGCCAATTACAACCTCCTTCGAAACAACCACCCCCACTCCTGCACCAACCGCTACTAGCAGCAGCGAGACCACCACAACCTGCGAAACCACCAGCAGCACCGAAGGACAAACAGAGACACAACCGACCTCCTCTGAAACATCCACTCAACAAGCGCCCATTACGACACAAATGACAACGTCTACTCAACGCCAGACTAAAACAGAACCAGCATCTTCGCACACCTCAACACCACAGCCTACACAAACTACACCACCTACCACGCCAATTACAACCTCCTTCGAAACAACCACCCCCACTCCTGCACCAACCGCTACTAGCAGCAGCGAGACCACCACAACCTGCGAAACCACCAGCAGCACCGAAGGACAAACAGAGACACAACCGACCTCCTCTGAAACATCCACTCAACAAGCGCCCATTACGACACAAATGACAACGTCTACTCAACGCCAGACTAAAACAGAACCAGCATCTTCGCACACCTCAACACCACAGCCTACACAAACTACACCACCTACCACGCCAATTACAACCTCCTTCGAAACAACCACCCCCACTCCTGCACCAACCGCTACTAGCAGCAGCGAGACCACCACAACCTGCGAAACCACCAGCAGCACCGAAGGACAAACAGAGACACAACCGACCTCCTCTGAAACATCCACTCAACAAGCGCCCATTACGACACAAATGAC